>CM059192.1:84146068-84180499 GCA_030323885.1 Branchipolynoe longqiensis
GCATGATAATCTACACATTCTGTTATATGGCAATGTACAAGGAAATCTACACATATATTTAGAAGGTAAGCTACACAGAAAACTGCATGATAATCTAGACCTTCCATTATATATCTGAGTCAGTCTCACGAAAATAGACCAATCGGGGAAAGTTGTCGGCGTCGAGCATTGGATGTCGGCATCGAATGGCATAGTTGTAGTTTAGCATTGACAGAGGTGTTGGGAAGTTCTAAAATTTATCCTGATTGTAAAGGTAGAGAAAATACAACAACCCTGTTTGTTTCTAGGATAATTTAATATGAAACAAAGAAATGCACTACACTGGAACAATTGCGATGACAACGTCTGTTAAAGATGTTGGCAACGACTATTGGATGTTGGCGTCGAATGGCATAATTATAATTTAGCATTTACAGAGGTGTTGTAAAGTTCTTTAAATCTAACCTGAATGTAAAGGGAGAGAAAATACAACAAACCTATTAGTTTCTAGGATAATTTAATATGAAACAACGAAATGCACCACACTTTAACAATTGCGACGCCGACATCTTAAATTGACCACCAATTGGCCCATTTTCGTGAGACCGACTCATTCATATACATTGAAATCGACAATGTTTAAATAGAAGGTCATCTACGCAGACAGCTACACGAGCCCCCTTACGCACCTGCCCGTCCTTGTCGGTGGCCTTGACCTTGCCGACCGACGTGGCGATGTTGAGGGTCTCCATGATGGTGAGGGTCTGCGACTGTTGCTGCCATTCTGGACACGCCAAGTTCCGGTTCACTTCGATGGTAACGGAAGTGGTGATGTCCCTGGGTGGAACGCCGTTGTCAAAAGCCCTCACACGCAGCTGGGAAGGGCAATAATACACTGTAGTAGCGGGCATTGATGTTTGTTTGTTGTTGTTTTACGTCCTAGCAACATCTAAAGTCATATCAGGATGGGTACCGACTTGTGACATGGTGACTTTATAGTGCAGCCCACTGGGAGACCAGGCCGCCAGCACCATGACCTGATACCCCACTCAGTCACATTATCCTGACACTGAGCCAAACCAGTTCTTGCTCTATCCTAAGCATGCCGGGCGCCTGGCTAGGAAGTGCTAAGTATACATTTTTAAGTCATTGGTTTGACTCGACCAGGGTTCGAAAGCGGGCACTGAAGACTAGGGATACAAGATGGGGACATGCACAGTGCAGTCTTGTTAATCCTAAACATGGTTTGTTTAATTCCTTCACACGCAGCTGGCAATGGCAATAAATGTGTTGTATAATGTATTATGCGAGTATTATTTTAGGACGAAGGCGGGTATTATCTGAAATCGGGATTATACTCAATATAGCATAAGAGCCTTAAAGCTGCATAGTCCGATGAAATATCAAATTTTCAAAACCAAACCAATTATCTAGGTTTGATTTTACATATGTAACGTAGATACTGATGCACTTATTAAGCATTTGTTTCTACATAGAAGGCAATACTGCATCAATTTAACACAACCTGTTACTGCAGAAGTCTATGGTGTCAGAGTTTTAGCAAGCTTGCCAAAACTAATTTTCCATGTTTGCACTCAAAATATCTCAAAGGTTTACCATTTAAAATAAAAGTAACTTTGAAATAATGTAAAGTAGATACAACTGATTGATCTAATATATTTATCTCGGAAAAAATACAGAAATTCAAAACCATCAGACTATGCAACTTTAAATAACACACTGCAATAGCAGAACAATTTATACCACACCGGTCTCGTCGTGCCAAACACACCAATCACAAATTTGTATTTTTTACAAATACATTTTTTTTTAAATAAAAAAATAAATTTAAAAAATAAAAATAATATACAATAAAAATAATTTTTAATTTAAAAAAACACTCACCACGTAGGTAGTCTTGGTATCCTTGGAGAGTTCACCGGAAACGGAAACGAGGCCCGTCTTGTCGTTGATGCTGAAGAAGGCCGGTGCAGAATCGTCACCGATCACCTGGTACCCGACCGTCTCAAATGTGTCCTGCAATTAAAGGTACATAATATGTTGGGTTTTGTATTATTCTCATACAGTTGGAATAAATATATTGTGTTCACAATAATAACCCATCGTACTTTACTTGAGAGGAAATGTATGTGATGATAATTGGCTAACCTAGGAGATATTTGATTTGAAAGCAGTATTGAATGAGGTAGAATCATACAAATATTTAGGGACCACACTCGATTCTACACTAAATGGTAATCGACAACTCTCAAGACTTACTCAAATGATAGCCATAAAAATGACAACTTTCAGAAAAATTAGGTACTACATGAGCGAGAATACAGCCCTGTTACTATATAAAGCCACTATTCTTCCAATAATTGACTACAATGATTTAATATATGGACTGCTGACAAAACAACAAGAAAACAAATTACAGAGGATTCAAAACAGGGCACTTAGAACTGTCTACAGAGGGAAAACGCTGTCTGTAAAGGAAATGCATGCTAAAGCAGAAGTCAGCTACCTTAGCCAAAGGAGGGACACACATCTCCTCAGTCTCATGTATAAAAGATCCAATGATGAACAATATGTTGACCATACAAACAGAGTAACCAGACAGAGCGATGCTACACTTCTAAAAACACCCATGCCACTAACAAACAAACTGACTAAAGCACCGATTTACAGAGGTGGCACATTGTGGAATAAACTTCCAGTGAGGACAAGACAGTCCACAAGTCTCCTTGAATTTAAAAACTTAATGAAAATACAACCGGCCTGTCAGACCCTGACACGGTTATAGGTATTCTAAAGGCCTTCCTTGCCCTGACCCTTGTACATACATATATATATAAATGTTCTCAAATGCACTACACAGCCCTGCACGCTGATCCCCTTCCCGCCCTTACCCCACCCCTATTACACCTTTTTTCAAAACCTATTACCTAAAATTTTCCTTTAAATTGACATAAAACCTGTCTGATGTAAGTCCCCACTGCAATCTCAGACCGCGATCCCATCATTAGGCCACACAGAATGGAACACTCGTGATGGGATAAAAAATTAAAAAATTTAAATGGCCAGGTTTCCGCATCTGGTATTGGTGATTGGATCCACTGATTTGCATATTTGCAATATAGTATATATATATGTGTATTGTAGATATGTTATATCTTTTTGAAAAGAGAAGAGAGAAAACAAAGGAAGAAAGAAGTGTTTAAAGACAATTCTAGAGTCATCTTGTACATTTATTGATGCATGCTCACCAAGTGCATAATACATATGTTGAACTGGAATTGCATGCAGTTACTATTACGACAAATAGTCAATTTATATTATGCTTCTATTATCGAACAGGTTTTTCATGTGGTTATTATTGCAACTGATATTGTCATTTATGTACCAACAAATTGTAATTAACGGCCGGAAGACCAGTGCTCTGGCGCTGACAAAAGACATTATTCGCTGAATAAAATACATTTAGTAAAAAAAAAAAAAAAGCATCTTAATGTGCATGGAAAAATTATTTAGAATTTTTTACTCAAAAGATAACCAAAGTTAACCATATTATATAGGAATAAACTTTACTTAAAATAAGTGAAATAGATTATACCAATCAACCTAGTATATTTCTTTGTTAAATAAATGTCAGAATCTCAAAAACCATCGAACAATGCAGATTTATGTATAGATAAACTATAGACAAATAAGTGGATATAATTATAAACAAAACGTGTGTGAGGAAGCTCAAGTGTTATATGAAAGGAACCTACAGGGTGGGGTTCAATATTGTGTACATATATAAGTGCACGCTATGATATGATAGGTGACAAAGAAGACTAAATAAAACTAGAATAATGTAAATTCAGGAACAATAAAATATTCGTTCCCAAATACAGAATGGAGGTTTCAATGCGGCTTCCTGTGCGGAAACTCCAGAATTTGAATCCAATCAATGACTTGACAAAATTGATACTTGTCATCACTACCTAGCCAGGTGCTCAGCATTAATAGGATAGAGCAAGGACTGGTGTTGCTCAGTGTCAGGAAAATTCAACCGAGTGGGAAATCGGGTCATGGTGCTGGCGGCCTAGTCTCTCAGTGGGACAGTGTCATAAACTTGCCATGAGTGTGTACTCTCACAAGTCGGTACCCAGTTCTAATATGATGTTAGATGTTGCCAGGATGTTAAGCCACAAAAAACAAAACAAAACAAATAAACATACAAAGAGAGGTTGCTGCTTACAAACGTTCCGTACACATGTGAACATATAATTCAAGGCTATTTTCAAGGCTTTTCAATGCGGTTTTTGATAGGAATTCAATACTATTTTTATTTGGATTTAGTCCGAAAATCGCCATTCGGAACGGCGATATCAGACTAATTTGGATCAGTGAAGACAGTTTAATGGAATTCAAGGCTTTTCAAGACTAATTACCCAAAACAGATTAAATTCAAGGCTTTTCAAGGCCTTGAAATGCGGCACAAGAAGCTAAAGACTTTTCAAGACTTCCCAGGCTCCGGACGGACCCTGCGGCGTCCTGATATGACGGTAGATGTTGCCATGATGTAAAGCCGCAACAAACAACACAAAAACAACAAGCGAAGAGAAGTTGCTGGCCTCACCTTGGAGTCGGCGTCCAGAGCCTCCACCTGCGCTACTCTGCTGCCAAGCCGGGCGTCCATGCGCACTTTGGCCATGTAGGGGGCGCCACGGAACGCTGGCGCATTCCTGTTGCGGATGACCTTCACGTCGAGGGCGGCGCGACTCTGACTCGTCTTGGCCGGGAAGCCCCCATCAACAGCCTGGATCTCAATCTGCAACAAAGTGGTCAACGGAGGAGGTGTTGTCACCGAGTAACACCACACATAGAGCTACCTACATCACCCTGTGCCATCTACCCTCTACATCTCTGTGGCACTAAAACACACTGTGGGAACCTTTCGTTACAAAGCTGCCAACCTCTACATCCCTGTGACACTAAAAACACACTGTGTGAAACTTTCGTTACAAAGCTGCCAATCTCTACATCATGTGCCACTATAAACACTCTTTGAAGCATTTGCTACAAAGCTGCCAATCTCTACATCCTTGTGACACTATAAACACTCTGGGTAAACCTTTTGTTACAAAGCTGCCAACCAGTACATCCCTGTGACACTATAAACATGCTGTGAACCTTTCGTTACAAAGCTGCCAACCTCTACATCATGTAACACTATAAACATGCTGTGAACCTTTTGTGACAAAGATGCCAACCTCTACATCCCTGTGACACTATAAACATGCGGTGAACCTTTCATTACAAAGCTACCAACCTCTACATCCTGTGACACTATAGACTCTTTGAACCGTTTGTTACAAAGCTGCCAACCTCAACATCCCTGACACTATAAACACACTGTGTGAACCTTTCGTTACAAAGCTGCCAACCTCTAAATCCTGTGACACTATAAACACTCTTTGAAGCATTTGCTACAAAGCTGTCAACCTCTACAACCCTGTGACACTATAAACACTCTGTGTTAACCTTTTGTTACAAAGCTGCCAACCTCTACATCCCTGTGACACAATAAACATGCTCTGTGGACCTTTCATTACAAAGCTGCCAACCTCTACATCACTGTGACAGTATAAACATGCTGTGAATCTTTCATTACAAAGCTGACAACCTCAACATCACTGTGACACTATAAACACACTGTGTGAACCTTTCATTACAAAGCTGCCAACCTCTACATCCCTGTGACACTATAAACACACTATGTGAACCTTTTGTTACAATGCTGCCAACCTCGACATCCCTGTGAAAGTATAAACACGCTATGAACCTTTTGTTACAAAGCTGCCAACATGTACATCCCTGTGACACCATAATCACACTGTGTGAACGTTTCGTTACAAAGCTGCCAACCTCTACATCCTGTGACACTATAAACACTCTTTGAACCGTTTCTTACAAAGCTGCCAAAGTCTACATCCCTGTGACACTATAAACACTCTCTGTGAACCTTTCGTTAAAAAGCTGCCAACCTCTACATCCCTGTGACACTATAAACACACTATGTGAACATTTCGTTACAAAGCTGCCAACCTCTACATCCCTGTGACAGTATAAACATGCTGTGAACCTTTTGTTACAAAGCTGCCAAAGTCTACATCCCTGTGAGACTATAAACACACTCTGCAAACCATTCGTTACAAAGCTGCTAACCTCTACATCCCTGTGACACTATAAACACTCTGTGTGATCCTTTTGTGACAAAGCTGCCAACCTCTACATCCCTATGACAGTATAAACACGCTGTGAACTTTTCATTACAAAGCTGCCAACCTCTACATCCCTATGACACTATAAACACACTGTGTGGACTTTTCGTTACAAAGCTGCCAACCTCTACATCCCTATGACACTATAAACACACTGTGTGGACCTTTCGTTACAAAGCTGCCAACCTCTACATCCCTGTGACACTATAAACACTCTGTGTGAACCTTTTGTGACAAAGCTGACAACCGACATACCGTGTATCGCTCTGACTTTGAGTCGTCCTGCAGTAGAGAGGTCTTCAGCTTGATCTGGCCTGAGTCTCTGTCGATGAGGAAGAACCTCTGGGCTGATGAGGTGCCGGTGATGCGGTAGAAGACTTTCTTGTAAGGATCCTGGTGGGTGAGGTACACAGAAAATTGTAAGCAGGATAATATGATCAGGAGGGAGAATGGTTGGGCTAGCAGTGAACACATGTGGGGGAAACTGGTCTGTGTCCAGTCTGCAAAAATATGTGGCTGTCTAGGAGACTTTCTTGTAAGGATCCTGTGAGGTAGACATGGAGAAATAGACGAGATCACCATTCCGACTGCGCATGCGCTGAAAATGTTGTCAAGAGAAAAACAAAGGCGATTTTATTTTAAATTAATAAAAATACATAACAATTTGGCATAAACATGGATGCACTCATGCAATATAATGATATAATGAATATATTTAAGACAAAACTAGCAATAGTTAAGTATTTTGAGCTAAGAAACATACAATTCCACACAAAACAATGTCACTTTTACTAGAGTCTTAGGCTGATTACCACATCACCATTATTAATTCTTGTTCTGAATATAAAACTGCAAAATGTGTCAACAGAAACTTGTTTCCGATTAATATACAACCAATTTCTGATTAACCCTACTCATTTCCTAGCTCTACATATGTCATTAATCATAGAATATAAATAAAAACGAATACAATAAGTAATGCTGACTCTGGCTATGGCTCTAACACTAGTCTGAGTGACCAGATTTCTCTAGATCTAAATGCAGATGGCATAAAACATGCCGATTAAATTGGTGTAAATGCAATGCTACATAAAAGATTAACATCTTAATTTATTATATATTTTTTTAGTTGGTAGTCTATGTTTCAAACAAGAGCTGAGATGAGCTGAATCTAGCACATTTCATAGCTGCACCCAGAGTATTAGCATGTGCAATGTGCTTCTCATGGGGTTGTTTTGCTTTTACGCATCCCACAATGCACCGCATGGCTGGAATGACAATCTAGCCTAATATGATAAGGAGGGGATTGGTGGGGATTAGTAAACACATGTGGGGAAAACTAGTCTGTTTTCAATTGGTAGAAATGTTTGGCAGTCTATAATACCCAACACATGTTCAAAATTTGACATGTGGTCTTTATGTTGGTTTTCCAAATGTACAGACTCAGCAGAAAATAAATTTGTGGGAATTTTTCAAATATGATTTTTTTTCAGAACCGAAGTTATGAATGTTCAGAGAGGGCTCAGCTCATTACTACATCATTGAAAAACGAGAACTGAGAAAAATGGGTTTCAAAGTTGCACTTTATTTGCTATACAAATTGTACTAAGTCTGAGGTCCGAAATTCACATTGGGAGGCTTTCGGAAGTATTCTCCATTCCCCTTCACACTTACCCACCTGTCCTCGCCCCACGCCAACACAGTATATAAGACCCATTGGACATATCCCCCCCTCCCCTTCACACTTACCCACCTGTCCTCGCCCCATGCCGACACAGTATATGAGACCCATTGGACATATCCCACCCCCTCCCCCACACACTTACCCCCTGTCCTCACCCCACGCCAACACAGTATATAAGACCCATTGTACATATCCCCCCCTACCCCACCAACTTACCCACCTGTCCTCGCCCACACGCCGACACAGTATATAAGACCCAAACCCCCACACACTTGGACATATCCCCCCCCCCCTACCCCACACACTTACCCCGCCTGTCCTCGCCCCACGCCACACAGTATATAAGATATAAAGACATATCCCCCCCTACCCACACATTACCCACCTGTCCTCACCCCACGCCAACACAGTATATAAGACCCATTGGACATATCCACCTCCCCGACATCAATTACCCACCTGTCCTCGGCCCACGCCACACAGTATATAAGACCCATTGGACATATCCCACCCCACCCCCCTCCCCCACACACTTACCCACCTGTCCTCGCCCCACGCCGACACAGTATATAAGACCCATTGGACATATCCCCCCCTCCTCCACACACTTACCCACCTGGCCTCCTCGCCCCACGCCGACCACAGTATATATAAGACCCACTGGACATATTCCCACCCCTCCCACCCACACACTTACCCCCCCTGTCCCTCGCCCCCACCCGGACCCACAGTATATAAACCCATGGACATATCACCCCCCCCCCCCTCCCCCACACACTTACCCACCTGTCCTCGCCCCACGCTGACACAGTATATAAGACCCATTGGACATATCCCCCCCCATCCCCCACACACACTTACCCACCCATGTCCTCGAGACCACGCCGACACAGTATATAAGACCCATTGGACATATCCCCCCCTCCTCCACACACTTACCCCCCTGTCCCTCACCCCACGCCGACACAGTATATAGACCCATTGGACATATCCCACCCCCCCCCTCCTCCACACACTTACCCCCCTGTCCTCCACATGCCGACAGAGTAAATTAGACCCATTGGACATATCCCCCCCCCCCCAACACACCCACGCCGACACAGTATATAAGACCCATTGATCATATCCCCCCCTACACTACTTACCCCCCTGTCCTCGCCCCAACGCCAACACAGTATAAGACCCATTGACATATCCCCCCCCCATCCTCCACACACATACCCACCTGTCCTTTGCCCCACCCGACACAGTATATAAGACCCATTGGACATATCCCCCCCCTCCCCCACACACTAACCCACCTGTCCCCACGCCCCACGCCGACACAGTAATATAAGACCCATTGGACATATCCCCCCCCTCCCCACACACTAACGTAACCACCTGTCCTCACCCCCATGCCGACACAGTAAATAATACCCATTGGACACTTCCCCCCTCCCCTTCACACTTACCGACCTGTCCTCGCCCCCACGCCGACACAGTATATAAGACCCATTGGACATATCCCCCCCCCTCCCCTACACTCAAAGTTCTCCAACTCCCCCCCTCCACCACTTCACACTTAGCCACCTATCCTCGCCCCGTACCGACACAGTATAGATGACCCTCTCAAAGTTCTCCGCCCCCCCCCCCCAACACTACCCACCTGTCCTAACCCCGTACCGACACGGTATATGCGACCCATCGGAAGTGTCCTCCCATCCACACTTACCCGCTTGTCCTCGTCGCGTGCCGACACAGTATAGATGACCCTTTCAAAGTTCTCTGTCTCCTTGATGGTGACCGTGTCGCGCTGCCTGGGCTTGGTGAACTCTGGGGCCTTCAGATTCCGGTCCACGGTCACGGTGAGGATCTCCGTCACGGTCCGCGGCGGGCTGTCTCCGTCAGCCGCCTGGATGCGGATCTGTGGGTCGGCGTGGGGCGGGGGGGGGGGGGGGGGGGGGGGGGGGGGAGGGGAGGGGGAAGGAGCGAGGGAGAGAGGGGGGGGGGGGGGGGGGGGGGGGAAGAGAAGGGAGAAGAGAGGTAATCTTTGCCCTTAAAGAACAAAAAAATGTTTAATCTTTTTATTTTTTTACTAAAATGTAGTTTATTAATTAAATAATGTCTTTTGTCAGCGCCAGATCACTGGTCTTTTGGCCGTACAGTACACTCTCTTTGTTTGTAAATGAAACTATCGGCTGCAATCGTAACCGCATGCAAGGATTATACATAATATAAATGAACTAGCATTCGTTAACTGACATCAATCATTATCTCACAACACGTAGCTAAAATTACAAGAGGCGGCACAAGTCGAGTTTCTTACTTTGTAGATTTCTCCATCATCCTCGTCTAGACTCTTCTTGACCTTGACCTGACCTTGAGCGTCGATGGCGAAGAAGGTTGGTGCCCGGTCATCCCCGATGATGGTGTAGGTGATTTTGTTGTAGGGCGTCTGAGGTCAAGTGAAGGTCAGCAGTTCATTAGAGCGTGTCATGTGTATTGGAAAGTCAAGCAGGCGTGACCAATCACAAAGGATACATAAATTCAAAAGAAAGAAAAAAATCCCTAAAAAAAGAAATCATTGAAGGCAATGATGTAATAATTCCTGCTTGTGAAATAACACAAATGCAAGCATGTGTTGGAATTTAAAAAAAGGTTGGGTGGCAAAGAATACATCTATGAAAAAACAAATCAAATAACTAAAGACAATGATGTGATTGCTGCTTGGAAAATAACACAAATTGCAAGAAAGCGTTCGATGGCAAATAATACATCTATTTTTTGTTTAATCTCCCAAAATAAAATCACTGAAGACAATGATGTAATTCCTGCTAGGGAAATAACACAAATGCAAGCATGTGTTGGGAATACAGAAATGGTTGGGACATTTGCAGTAAAATAATTGTTGCTGACAAATTTACTCATTTTACCCAGTGCTGCCAATACTTATTTACAGGATTTGGATATGGACTATGTTCATCAGTCCTGCTTTCCTCGACTATTTTTTTCTCTTCTCAAAAGATGTATACTGCCTATCATTGATAAGTCTGAATAGTCTTTTTTTCATCATTGGACATTTGGTCGATAGAAAGCCCGAGCCTACACTTTTACAGACCTAAGGGATATTTAACCTCCAACACCACCTAGACATGGTATGAAAGCAACTGGCCTTTGATGATGCTGTATGTTATACACAGCGGTGGAAATCCAAATTGGCAGAGTGAATTGCTCTCTAACAGATTTCTGTGTAGCTTATATGTTCATGTAACCAGATATGTGTCTGGAGAGTGAAATATAGTTTAACAGCTATCACAGCATAGCTTCCATTTTGCTCTGGGTGCCTTTTATAGTGGCATGTAGTGCATCTTTTTAATTGTGATTAGAGAGATTGGAGATATGAGGACATAATTGCAGCTTAATGTTAGCTATTGTCGAGAGAGAGTTGCAACAAAGAGGAATGTTATGCCTAGAGCGGGACTCGAACCCACGTCTGCCAACCCGGGATGAGCGTCCGAAACATTAGTCTACCTATAGGGGCTCCCTGAAGCAATCACCTTCTCGATGGCTACCTGTGTATGTGGCATTTCATGTGGGGAGGTCAATGCCACTGATTACACTACAGTAAGATGTCAAAGGACATTCTGAATATCCCCAACTAAATCAATACACAAATCAACATAATATTTATTTGTAATTTGCTCTGAGCCACCTGAATAGTAATTGCTAGCTTCACGAACAATGCTGGGAATATTTTGTCAGATTTCCTGATCTCATTGGATCTTTTTCTAACATGTTGTAAAATATTCTGATAAAACGCATTGGTGGGGAATGTGAAATGGTCTATAAAGGAGTACAAATGGTATATTAATGTAAATGATGTATAGGGACACATGCATTTATGTAGTTGCTGGTGACTCTTTACTTGTAGTCAATAGTCATTGTGTATTAGGTAGATAGTGTGAAAGGGGCACTACTGTTACTGTGTAAGGAGCCCAAGAGCTCTACTCACTACCCCCTCCCCCCCCCCCCCCCCCCCCCAACTGTTAGTCACGGATCACCACCTACACACACAGCAGGCAGGTGCAGGCCAAGCAGCCACACCGCATGGTGGTGGTGGGTAGATCACAGTAGCCATGGTGACACAAGAATGCTTACTGTTCATTGGTGGAACTAGAAATACTTGTTGCTGATTGGAGATAATGGTCAGGTGGTATGCCATACCAGATCCATGTACCACTATATAATAATAAACCTGAAGGTGCAAGATCTCACTCTACTTTCATTCTTTATACTCTTCCTTTCTCTCCTTGCCCGTATTGATTTCATATAGCCTGCCTACACAAACTACAGCTGCCAGCCGACGACTTTGGTCGTAATGCGAAGCATTACGTTTGATGCGAGGAAAGGAAGAGACCCTCCCCCGCCCCGCGCTGTCGCGCTGCTTTCTCACCTCGGCAGACGGCGCGGCGCGCTGCCACCTCCCCCGCCCTCCGCGTCGCGCAGCACTCGCGCCTCACCCGACGCCGCTGCTCGCCACCTCTCGCCCTCCCCTGGGCCGGCAGCTCTCACACCTCACCTGCTGTCACCCCTCCCTCCTCCCTTATAAGGTCGCCCGCCGGCCTCCCTCAGGCACTCACCCTCCTGCCGTCTCCGCCCGCGGCACCCCGGGGCCGGCTTCTACCCCGAGGCGGGACGAGTCCCGGGCATCGGCCCCGGCGTCTCCCTCACCGCCGGGGCCCTCTGGCCGCACCTCGGGCACCGATGCCTCGGCCATACTGGAAGAGCTCCAGCGCATCCGATTGGAACAGCGCCAGACGGCCGCGGACATCCACGCCAGGATCGACAGCCTGGAGACCGGGGGGGCGCGGCCCATCCCCGAGGCGCCATCCCCCGCGCCCAGACGTCAGGCCGCCTACACGGCCGCCCCCGCCCCCGCACCTCGGGCGCGCGCCTCGGTGGGGCCCCGGCCTCCGCCACCGCCACCCGCAGCCCTGCCAGGAGCCGCCCACCCCCAGTACGAGCGGTATCATCACCTCGGCGGACAAGCGGCAGCACCTACATCGCCGGCCTACCAGGAGGAGCCGGCCCAGCACACCCCGGCCTCCGCGGCCGACGCCGTCCGGGAAATCTTGGCCTCCGCCGAGGCGCGCCACTCGGTCAGGCGACAAGGTATCCCGGTCAATTATCTGTTCCCTTCCGACCTGGTGCAGAGGGGGGCGGAGAGGAACCCAGTGAAGAGGGGGGAAGCGACGAGGGACGAGTATAACCTCGCCCTTCTCACCCTCATCAACCACCCCGACTTCCCCGCCCACTCCGCCCAGGGGTTACATCACCACATCCTAACCGTGCTCCGGGATCACCTCGTCTACCCGTGGGAGACCGTCCGCAACTACTCCGAGACGGTGTTCACCTGGATCGCGGACGGTCGACTCCCCCACGGGTGGCATGACCCAGTAGCCATTAACCTCCTGAGAGTCGAATGTATCGCCATGCCCAACCACCAAGCCGCCAGCACCCCCGCCCGCCCACTCGACCCTCCACACCGAGGCCCACACTTCCCCCGAGTCCAAACCGACGCCCGAGTCACCTACGACAGGCACACCCACGGGGCCCCCTGCCCGGCCTGGAACCGGGACCCCGCCTCGTGCGATCGGGCCCCCATCGGGGAGGCCCATGGCGAGGCGGGGGACAGGCGCCGTCACGTATGCGCCTACTGCGCAAACGTGAGGCGCATACTCACTATGCACTGCGAGGCCGACTGCATAACCAAGCAAGCACGTGAGCGCCAGACCCCCCCCACCTCGGCGGATTTTTGATCCGCCGGCCTCCCCCCGGCCGGCCCGGGGGGCCCTTCCCGGCGCCTCACACTCACCACTGCCGACAGCCCCGCGACCTCCACCGACAGCCTCCCAGCGACCACCGATCGCAGCGCCGCCTAGTCACAGCCGGGGATCATCACCTCGGGCCTCACGCCTCGGACCACATCCCAGCCCAGCCTCACGAGGAACCCTCTGCCGCCGACCCCCACGACACCGCCCTCAACAACACCCCCGCCCAGACCCCGACCCCACCCCACCCAGCCCTGACGACTTCGCTGCCCCCCTGCTCGACCCTCGCCGGACCTCCTCACCGGATCCCGCCAAGGAGCGACCCTCCTCCTTTTTGGCCGCCCGCTCCCTGTCGACGCAGGCCCCCGACACTCGCCGCCCCCAGAGGGAGCCTGACCACCCAGCGGCCCGCCTCTCTGCCGGCCCACTCCCTTGCTCCGCCTCGCACCCTCGGGCGCGCCGCGAGCCCTCTCCGCCTTTTGGTGGAGGGCTCCTCGGCACCCCCTCACTCCACTGACACTTGATTAACTGAACTTTATTCATTACCCCGCTCCTCATGAGCTTCTTTACATTTATCAGTTTATTCCTTATTTACTTCTTTTGTCCTCTTGTTACTCTGTATGACCTGTATGCTCTGTCTGAGGCGTAAATAAAGACGCCTTATTTCCACCCCCGCCTCCTCTCTTCCTTTTCGCGCATCGGTCGTAATGCGAAGCATTGCGTTTGATGCGAGGAAAGGAAGAGACCCCCCCCCGCCCCGCGCTGTCGCGCTGCTTTCTCACCTCGGCAGACGGCGCGGCGCCGCCGCCACTCCCCCGCCCTCCACGTCGGCAGCACTCGCGCCTCACCCGACGCGCTGCTCGCCACTCTCGCCTCCCCCGGGCCGGCAGCTCTCACACCTCACCTGCTGTCGCCCCTCCCTCCTCCCTTATAAGGTCGCCCGCCGGCCTCCCTCAGGCACTCGCCCTCCTGCCGTCTCCCAGCTCTCTGCCTTTTTTCACCACCCACCCACCCTACACTCCTCCTACTTTTCACTTCCAGCGGTGGAGGGCTCCTCGGCACCCCCTCACTCCACTGACACTTGATTAACTGAACTTTATTCATTACCCCGCTCCCAATGTGTTTGTTTCCTTAAAGAGAAGTCTGTAGGTTATTTGTATATTAGCGCCAGGGCTCATGACTTTGTTGTATGTATTATTTTGTTTATAAGGGGCAGTGGGAAGACAACCATTAATGGTTACATTGTTCCTGCAATTTCTATTGTCAACAGGTTAGTTTATGTTTGTAGAATATGTATAGAAATTGTGAATAAAAAATGTCAAAATGTCTAACCAGGGCAAAATATACCTTTAAGTTTGCTGACATGAAAGTTGCACAGTTCGATGGTGTTGAGTTTCTCCCATATATATTTGTTGTAGATAAATATATCAGACAGATTGATCATTGTAATCTAACTTACTATAGGCCGAAATAATCTCCATTTTAGAATTTGTAGATCTATTTCAAGTGAAAACAGACTAAATTAGTTAATTTACCAATGCTTACAAACAGAGAAAATAATGCATGCAGTTTTTAGCTACACAACAACTGAAAGTGATAACAAGAAGGGGAGTCACAAGACTATTACTGTCTAGCGGCGAAAACAAGTCATTAGACTTAACCGTTATGTGCAGCATAAATACACCCATCACAACAACAACAACAACAATAAAAAAAGAATTAAATGTTGGCATCCACAAAATAAAATCGCCGGACATCATAGGCTTCAGCAGTGATAACTTGAATTAAATTGACTTTGTATTCAATCTATGAGGCAATAAATGTTTAATAATTCTATATAGGATTATATCTAGGCGAACGCCTTGCTTTTGAAAATGTGACGCTTTCATCGGACTATGCAGCTTGAACCCCATTCAATAACAAAACACTGACAACAAATATTTTAATATCTTATCCTATGGCATGCTTCAATCATTACTAAAACTAAAGATATACCATACTCCATGCAATAACTTACATTACACAAATAAATAATTGCCAGCATTATACACAAATCAATGTACAGGATCTAAATCTACCAGGGATTGCAGGATTTGACATATATTTATGCTAATCACATCAAGCCGATTATTTGCGACATTTAATCTTAAAGAAGCGAAAGCAGACCGGTCAATGCCTTATCAAATATCATTAGGTCCGAGGCTGGAATATATCATGATGTTTGTTTGCTTGTTGTTATTTTACGTCCTAGCAACCTCTAAGGTCATATCAGGACGGGTACCGAATTGTGACAGTGCACACTCATGGGGACTTCATAGTATAGTGTTGCCCCATTGGGAGTCAGGCCACCAACACCAGGACCTGATATCCCACTCAGTCACAGTATCCTGACACTGAGCCAACCAGTCCTTGCCCTATCCGAATAATGCCGAGCGCCTGGCTAGGAAGCGACAAGTATTAATTTTTAAGTCATTGGTTTGACTCGACCAGGGTCCAAACCCTCAAACTCATGGGTTCGGATCCCCCGATCTCCCAAAACAGGAGACGGGCGCTCAACTCATTCGGCCATCTGGTCTGCTTAATATATCATGATTTGTTGTGTGAGCTGAATGAGTGACGATACACATGGATAGCGGTTTAATTGGATCCTGAAGTTCATGCAATTCATATTATATTATATAGCAAAATGATAAGTATGAAGAACATACTGTTCATTTTGTTATTTGTGTTTGGTATTTTCACATTAATTGATTAAGGAGAGGGCATTTGAATCATGGATCATTGGTCTTCCCCATTCCCCTGCTCTTCGTCCTATCCTAGTGTTGCCGAATGCCAGCCTGGCCACCCTCCCCCTTTTTGGTTGGACTGCCACTGAACCAGCGGATCACCTTCAGCAATACCAAGTTCTACTACTTCTAGTAATTTGACTTACTATCCCCTTAGATGCAGCAACAAATGTTTACTAAGTACATCAGTATCTAAATAGGGTATAGACTACATGACGGTTCCGACTGCGCATGCGATGAAAACGGCGTTGGGAGCAAAGCAAAGGTGCACGGCCATTGAGTTTGCCGATATACGCGTAGGGCAAAACTGCCATTTTATTCAAAATTAATAGAAATACATAACAATTTGGCACAAATATGGAGAGAAGGTTGCAATATAATAATATAATGAATATGTTTAAGACATAACTCTCCATAATTAAGCATTTTGAGCTAAGAAAATACAATTTCAGTCACTTTACAGGCTGATGTTTAAATCACCATTGATTAGCCAGAAGAAATTCTTGTTCTAACTATTAAAATGTCAAATATGTCAATAAAAACTTGTTTCAAAGAAATATATAACCAATATCTGTTTAACCCTACTCATTTTCTATTTCTACATATGTCACTAACCATACGATATAAATAGAAACATGAATAAAATAAGTAAAACTGACTTTGGCTATGGCTCTAACACTAGTGTGAGTGCCTAGATTTGTCTAAATCTAAATGCACATGTCATAAGATGTGCTGATTATATTGATGTAAATGCAATGCTGGATAAAAGATTAATATTGTAGTGGTCTGCACTGACCTCTCAGGCAAGTAACCACATAGACAGGTAGGCGTGGGGAGTGTGTTGATATCATGGAGCCTAGGTGGTGTAATGGTTAGCACACTGGCCCGGAATGCAAAGAGATGTGGGTTCGAGTCCCGCTCTAGGCACAATATTTCCCATTTTCATCACCCCCACGACACTGGTTGCCGTGATCAGGATCCTGTACAAGCTTTGCGCTGTATGGTTGTTGAACCTACCCTGTGTATGTATGTGTTAGTGCATTGCCTGTATGTATGTAATTGTAAGCATTACAAGACTTACAATTCCAGGGGGACGAGTGTAGTGGTCTGCACTGACCTCTCAGGCAAGTAACCACATAGACAGGTAGGCGTGGGGGTGTGTTAGTATCAGGGAGCCTAGGTGGTGTAATGGTTAGCACACTGGCCCGGAATGCAAAGAGATGTGGGTTCGAGTCCCGCTCTAGGCGCAGTATTTCCCATTTTCATCACCCCCACGACAATATCTTAATTTATTATATATATTTGTTTAGTTGGTATTCTATGTTTCAAACAAGAGCTGAGATGAGCTGAAACTAGCAAATTTCATAGCTTCACCCAGTGTATTAGCATGTGCCATGTGCTTCTCGCTGGTTTGTTTTGCTCTGATGCATCTCACAATGCACCGCGCCACTGGAACCGTGATGTAGTCTACTCAGGATCAAAGATGAGTAACTGGCTTCGTTTCGAAAATGATACACTATCATCAGATTATGTAGCTTTAATAGGGCTTGCCGGCTGGCCTAGACAACGCTAGGTGGTGTTTTTGTACTATCAGTCCGTACTCTTTGTGTACTATCGATAAGGTCAGGGGACCATGCTAACAGGTGTCAGTGGAGGAGACCAGGGGACCAGGCGACTCTGCATCTCAACACATATTCCTATCACAGATCACTGAGCGAAAAAGGGGAAACAGTCAACAATAAACAAAACCCTTTCTCCCGATTCTTAAGGTGCATCCGATCAAAGTAAGTTTAATTATACCATCTTAGATATGTGCAACAATATTTTGCACAATTTTGGTTAGCGTAGCATACATAAATAAATAACAATGATTCTGAGTGAGCCGATACAGACTGATAGTACAGAAAGAGTACGGACTGATAGTACACATGCGCCGCCTAGCATTATCTCGGCTGGCAAGCCTTATTGCTATTGTAGTGGTCTGCACTGACCTCTCAGGCAAGTAACCACATAGACAGGTAGGCATGGGGAGTGTGTTGATATCAGGGAGCCTAGGTGGTGTAATGGTTAGCACACTGGCCCGGAGTGCAAAGAGATGTGGGTTCGAGTCCCGCTCTAGGCACATATTTCCCATTTTCATCACCCCCACGACACTGTTGCCGTGATCAGGATCCTGTACAAGCTTTGCGCTGTATGGTTGTTGAACCTACCCTGTGTATGTATTGTTAGTGCATTGCCTGTATTATGTAATTGTAAGCATTACAAGACTTACAATTCCAGGGGGACGAGTGTAGTGGTCTGCACTGACCTCTCAGGCAAGTAACCACATAGACAGGTAGGCGTGGGGAGTGTGTTGATATCAGGGAGCCTAGGTGGTGTAATGGTTAGCACACTGGCCCGGAGTGCAAAGAGATGTGGGTTCGAGTCCCGCTCTAGGCACAATATTTCCCATTTTCATCACCCCCACGACACTATTCTCTTTTTTTAGTGCAGTTTTATTATTATCGCTCTGAATAGATTGTTAGGAGGAGACTGCAGTGGAGAACAGGGGGAAACCGGAGAAAACTGGTTGCAAAGCCATCTGTGGTGCCGCAATGACCATCGCGGTTAGGATGTCATCCAAAGTTGTCAATATTTTCAAGGTATTACAGAGAGTACTACCTTTCCAGACCCTCACTTCCTACCCCGAAACTAGTACACATCAACATTTGACTGCAGACCCAGATGGGGTAGCCAAAAGAACTGAGTAGGTGATGGCATTTGAACCCTGGTTGAGTCAAGGAAATACCTATAAAATTGATACTTGCCGTTACCTAACCAGGAATTTTGCATTACTAGGATAGGTCAAAGGAGCAGTCAAATAAGGAAGACCAATTGTCTGTGATTGAAAATTCCCCTGGTTAATCAACTAATTTACACACACACACAAAAGAAATATGGCCCAAAATAGTAACATGTTACTAAATGCTAACAATTTTACTTTAGTGAGATCCCCCCCTCCCCCCCCCTGTCGTACGCTTTGCACGACCGTGAACATTTTTACAACTTTGGACGGCCTTAAGGGATTGATGATGATGATGATGATGACGACGAAGATGGTGATGATGATTGTGATGATGATAATGGCGATGATGGTGATGATGTCAGAAAGAACTGCGTGTTGTAAAATTAGATCACATGTAGACCTTACTTTCACAAGAAAATATGAATGTATTGTGTTTGTTTTGTATTTGCATATTTCAGTGTCCAGCTTGGAAACTACTGGCAGCGCGAATTGAGGTCATAGGGTCAATTATCCTACCTGAATCCGAACACCGGGACTGCTTTGGTTCGTCCTTGAACCATCCTGCAGCAAGGTCAGATTGGCATTGTGAAGGTCAAGAACAATTTACGGATGTAACTACTAACACTAAGGTGGGTAAGGATGCAATGCATGGAGACAGAGGACAGTTGGGCAATTGTTTTTTTTTGGGGGGGGGGGGGATAGGGTTGTAGTTTAAGGTGAAATAATACCTCAAGATCAAAGGTCAAAGGTCAAATTGATGAGTTCAAGCACAACCACATGGTGAGGGTACTGAAGTCAATAGGGACGACTTGATAAATCGTCCTGCAGTCAATGTACCCTTGGGGGGTAATTGATTACGGTTAGAGTCATCAAGGGTTGGTTGGTTGTTGGGGTTTTACGTCCTGGTAACATCTCAGGTCATATCAGGATGGGTACCAAAGATATTTTCACATATACCACAAAGAAAGAAGGGATAAAAATGGTAGGGGCACACACTTTGGATTCCGCGTCCCAGGCTAGGACCAGTTTCACCACTCGGCTTCGTTCTGCTTGATGGCGTTGGTTATATGGCATAGCCTCAAACTTGGGGGTGCGGACACACAAAGAAGGGGGAAACGGGTATGGGATGCATGCCTTGATGTCGGTGTCCCAGTCTAGGGCCCGCTTCGCCACCGGCCCATGGCTTTGTTTCGCTCACGGGAGGTAGTTATAGAGCGCAGCCTCAAACTTGGGGTACGTACACGCAAATAAAGAAGGGAAACAAAGGAGGGGGGGGGCACATGCCTTGATGTCGGTGTCCATGGCCAGGACCCATTTAACCACTCGATCCACGGCTTTATTTCACTCGATGGCGGCAGCATAAGGTATAGCCTCAATCTTTGGGGCGCGAACACACAAAGAAAGAAGGGAAAAAAATGTAGGGGTCACACACCTTCGTGTCAGAGTCCTTCGCTAGGACCTGCTTCACCACTCGACCCACGGCTTCGTTCCGCTTGATAGCGGCGGTGTAGGGCGTAGCCTCAAACTTGGGGGAGTGGATGTTGCGGGCCACGTTGACGGTGACTCGAGCGTTCTGGTCGCTGGACAGGCTCGGGGAACCCATGTCACGTGCCTGAATTGTCAACTGCAGCAAAGAAGAGAAATAATCCAGAGTTGTTTTATTATATATCATTTGTCTTACAGTTATCGTAAAGCTTTAGAGTCCAAATGTTTTGGTTTTGAAAATGTTATGCTTTCATCGGACTAGCTTTAAGCAAGGGAAGCGTCATTTGCCGAAAATTCGTCTTCCTCATTACAGTTCACCATGGCCTATTCTAGTTATGATCAATGCCAGGCTGGGTACTGACTAGATAAAGGATTCACCCGGTACTCGCAGACGCAGTACATGGGTGAATACCAACCCTATATAAAAATGGTCGAAAAAGCGGGTTAATGAATTGAGAGCCTAATTTTGCAATCTAAGAAGCAACAATTATTCTTTACATATGTCTTGTTGATAGCCCGCTACCTTTGAGTTGAAAAATATAATATAATATCTAGTTTAATAAGAATTAAAAGTGAAATCGATGGCGTTCTGCGGCTGCCATCTTGTCTTTTTGCATTCTCTCCCATTTCACCAACTCTGTTCTGATATAAGTAACCATTTGACACTGGTGCCAGGCATTCTACTTCTTGTTCCATACTAACGCTATTTTTGCCCGTATTTATATAAGGCTGGTCTTCACCCGTGTACTACAAGTACCGGGTGAATCTTTTATCTAGGTACTGACCTGCTGACAAGTATAACTTATTAAGTTGTTGGTTTGAGCGGGTCGGGTTTTCAAACCCTTGGGATTGAATCCCCTGATCTGTCATGCCTAGTCCTCATATTGTTGCCCCATTGGAATACCGTGCTATTGACGCTATTCAATATTGCATATACAGTAAAACCTCTCTAAATCGACCGACCATGGGACCGACTCTAACTGGTCCATTTAGGGAGGTGGTCGGTTTATGGAATTAGAATATCCTTACAATGCTATTTTTGGGACCCAAGTAAAGCGATCGATATAGGGGCGTGGTCGGTCTGTGGAGGTGGTCGGTTAGGGAGGTTTTACTGTAAAGTCTAATGGTTTTGAGTTTCGGTCATACTTTAAAAATAGATATATGAGCTTGGGCTTCATAATTTAGCTGACTTCACGTTTGAAGTATCTCTTATTATAAATGGGAAAAATTGAAGATATTTGTATTGATAACATGCAAAATTGTGTGTCCAAATGTTGGACATTATTGGCTTCAGCACTAATAGGTCATATTAAATTGACCTAATATTCCTTTCCATAATACAACAAGTACTTAATAAGTGTATCCGTATCTATGATGGATCTGTAGGATCAACTTTAATAGGAAATGCTTGGCCTTCGAAAATTTGATGCTTTGATTGAACAATGCAGATTTATTTAATTAAATAATCTGTGTATGATAGATGCGGCATTAATCAATCATGTAATTCTAATCCCGGAACAAAAAGACAAGATGGAAAGGAAAAGAAGAAATGGATACAACTACTAATGGTATTGTTAGTCTCACTGAGATGTAGAAGAAGAAGAAGAAGAAGAAAGGAGAAGAAGAAGAAGAAGAAGAAGAAAGGAGAAGAAGAAGAAGGAGATAAAATGAGGGGAGAAAAAAGAGAAAGGGCTCCATTATAAAGAGAACAAAAGGGAACATAATAATACAAGTTTACTTGAAGGAAGAAGAGAAGGAAGCAAATCATAATCCAAGGAAGCAAGAATAAAAATAAGAAAAAAGAAGACAACGAAGAATAGGAAAAATAACGAGAAGATGAAAAGGAAGCAGAACAAGAAGAAAAAGAAGATCAAGAAGAAAAAGAAGAAAAGAAGAGATACAAAAAGAAGAAAAAAAGGTAAGGAAAATAACAAAAAAGAAGAAACAGAAGAAGTAAAGAAAGAGAAGAAAAAAAGAAGAAAAATAATAAAATGAAAAAAAGAGAAACAGAAAAATAAAAGATGAAAACGGGAAGAAGAAGAATAAGAAGAAGAATAAGAAGAAGAAGAATAAGCGAGGTTTAAAAAAACTTCAATAAAAAAAAGGAAACGAGAGGTGGATTGGGTGTTGGGTTTAAAAAACAGAAAGAGGAGATTGCCACAAAACCTCCGCCATGACACTAACCGTATACCGGATGTTGGAGTCGCGCGCCAGGTCCCTGCGCACGGCCACCTCTCCCGTCACTTCGTTCACCATGAAGTACCTCTGCGCTAGCGCGTCCGCCACCAGGTAGTACCGCACGGCGTTGTGCGGCGCGCGCTGGTCCGCGTCCGTCGCCCTCACCGTAGCGATGGCCGTGCCCAGCTCCTGGGTGTACAGCACGTTCACGCTGTGCGCTGTGACCTCAAAGCGTGGTGCTTTCAAGTTACGGTTGACCTCAACCTTGACGATGCTGACGTCTGCGCGCGGCGGCACCCCATTGTCGAAGGCCTCGACCCGGACTTGGTACTCGGTGAGGTTGTCTGCGCGCAGCGAGCTGCGCAGGCGCACTTCGCCAGTGCGGTCATTGATCTGGAAGAAGCTGGGAGCCGAGTCGTCGCCGATGATGCGGTAGTGGATGACGCCGAAGCGCTCCTGGTGTGGATGGATGATGGTGATTTCGGGGGGGGGGGGGGGGGAGGAAGAGAAAAGGAGGGTGGTGTTATAGTGAGTGGTGTTGCAGAACATGATGCTCTTCGACAATGACAACAACGATGATGATGATGATGATGAGGACGATGACAGTGCTCATACAACTATTCAGCCACCAAATCTAAGGCCATTTTAGGGCCTGTTCAGCTAAGAAATATGAATAAAATCATGTTTGGGATATGGAATAATCAGGTGAACAGATATTTAATAGATGTTATATTTTTGTCAAATTGATTATATTAAGCTGACAAATATTGGAAATTTGATCCTATGAAATGAAGTCTGATAACTTCAACATAACGGATTTCTTTTTAAAATAGTTTTTTGCTGGGGTTAATTGGATTTTATTCATGTCATTTTCATTGATAGCTTACACATTATAATGTTCTTTGGTGTGTTTCTTTTGGGGGGCCGAGTGGGGGGGTAAATCAATTTTATTTACATGTCATTTATTAGTGTTGTAGCAATGATCTTCCGACAGTGAGTGGGCGGTAGACTTATCTACACAAAGCTTCCCCCACGATTTTAAAAGCATAATTTTTAAAGCAAGAATACATCTTTTGAAGACCTTAATTTGGGATGGGCTGACCACATTTCCTGCCCAATGTCCATTTTTTAATTTAAAAAAGTTAATTTAAGGAATAATTAAAACCACCCACGAATAACAAGATTCAAATGTGGACGGACTCTCACCTGTGGGTCGCGGTCGTTGGCCTTCACCTGAATGATGCTTCTGCCCGTTTCCTGGTTCTGCGTAATGGCCACCGCATACACCGCCCTCTCGAACTTGGGCTCATTATCATTGCGGATCACCTGAATCTGCACCGTCGCCCTATCACTCACGAGCTGTGGCTTCCCAAGATCCTTCGCGAGGATCTGGAAGCGGTACACTTTAGTCCGCTCCGTATCAGTCAGCAGCGACTTGCGGACGGCGACATCACCAGAATTCTCATCTACCTCGAAGTACTGCAGGGCCCGTTGATCGCCCATCGCCTCATAGAAGAACTGGTTGTTGGGCGGTGCACGATCCTTGTCTCGAGCAGCGACCTTGATGAAGGACACCCCTTGCGCTTGTGTCTCCATGATGCGGACACTGTAATCCGTCTGCTGCCAGCTCGGTTTGTGGAAGTTGCGAAGGACGGTGACGTAGACGATGGCGGTTGCACTTCTTGGCGGAGTTCCGCTGTCCTTGGCAACGACGCGAATGCGGTAGACTTCGGTTGTCTCCCGCTCGATGGAGCCACGTGTCTTTATGACGCCCGACTCGGCGTTGATCTCGAAGAAATTAGGGGCGGTGTCGTCGCCAATGACGCCATAGGAGAGTGTCTTGAAGTCCTCCTATTTTCCCGGAAATGGTTAAGGTTATCAGATGATTTGGCGAATTGGTCTTTCTTTTATAGCGAAAGGCTTACTTATTAATAAAGCTTTGTATACCGGGTGTCAATAAACATACAAAGTATTAAAGGAGGTGTAGTGGTTAAATAGAACTCAACTCAACTCAACTCGGAACATTTAACATACAACAAATTAGATTAACAATTTCGTTTGAAAATAATGCCAGCTGAATTCTTACAGCTGTGTCTGCGTCCCGAGCTTTTACTGTGGCCACCTGGTGGCCAGACGGCACATCCTGCCTGATGGTCGCTACGTAGGTGCGGTTGAAGAAGATGGGGTCGTTGGTGTTGCGCACCACGGTGACGGTGACCCTGGCACGGTTCGAAGCCTGCTTCGGGGTCGGCTTACCGCGATCACGGGCTCCAATGATGACCTAAGAAGGACATTTTGTACAAATTGTATTTTGCTTTAAACAATTTTTTTATTTTTTATTTAAATATGGACATTTTCGGTTTTACAACATTTGGAACCCGTAATTTGCCACCCACTATTAGCCAACCAATAAGTTTTAAGACAATACTTGCCAGCCGGGACTTTTACCAGCCGAATAGATTCCTGTACACTATTCGAGAGTATACACACTAACATATCCAGTGAGTATACTCTGTCAGGCATATCCCTGGGCGTAATCGATTAATGAACTCGGGTCACCTGAGCCACTTTTTGGCGCATGCGCACATCCTACAGACTTGGGTCAAATAAACCAATACGCTTCTCCGCGCTTGGGTGGACAATTTTTTTTTTTTTTTAATAACTGATAAAACTACAGCAAAATAGGATTTAAAGTATTTTATGATGGCCTAGTTTAGATATATTTCCATTTCATTAATCTAAGTTATTCTTTAAAAAAAACATGTATGACTGGTACTGGTAGCTGTTATCCTGCAGGACGGTACCAGCGCAAATGTGACATCATCGCTCGTAGCCAACCCCAGCTAGGAGGTGGGTTACTTGGGTCGGATTGTTTTGCACACGGCACGTGTATTTGTCGACTCTACTCGCAGTGTTTGATTTGAAATTCTGACGACTCGGTTGACCCGAGTCACTCGGGTCGTGTTAATTGATTACCGCCCCTAAGTCCCACTCTCAACTGCTAGCATTTCTCTGGATGAAATCTAAATAGCGATTTTCCAGTCCAATTGTATGTTCTGTCAAGATCTTTCTGTAGTAGAGTGCAATAAAAAGGAGTTCCTTTTTTTTCTCTCACCAGAACGAGCTGGCATTGGCCCATAATTCCGAATTGTGGTTGATCCGGCGGAGGATGCCTGAGAGCGCTCACGTCTCCAAGCGGGAAGTACCCGCACTACCTCTCCTACCCCCCTTCCTTACCCACCGCTGGCCTGCATTTGGAGTCGAAATTCGGCAGGCTTTCAATTTACCATGCCCACCCACCCTCTTTTTAAAACTCCCATTGCGTGGGGGTCGGCTCGCCGGCCTACCTCGTCGGGCTCCGAGGTTCTCCCTCTCCCATCCGTTGACATTGAAGAGATAAACTGAATTTACACTGTGAACAAACAGTGATATTTATAATTATTTATGACCCTTAACCTGTAATATTTAATTTAAAAAAACATTCCTTCCCACTCACGTCTCAAGCTTCCTCTGTCTGATTCAGAAGTCCCTAGATCAGCTAGAAGAGGATCTGTAAGTTGATCTAATGTGAAATATTCACCAGTGGAATATATTCCCACACAATTATCGAGAGTATGCACACTAAAATATGCACACATGTGCATGCACACATGCACGCTAATACACACAGACTCATACTCACAGGCATACAGATACACACATGTAGACACACACTCCCTGGTACACACACATATGAGCCTGTCCCAAAAGGTGCTAGCTCTTCGTTTTTTTATCCATAGTAACGATTGACACAAAACAGCACAGAAACGGTTACATTGAAAACACAAGGACATTTGCTTCAAATCAATATGCATTCTATTGGGATTATGAAACACCATGTAAATAACAAATCAGTTTATCGTGAGCAAATGCATAAGTAGATAGTGTGTTGAACGTTACTATGGACAAAGCTTTGTCCCATATTGCTTAGCACCTTTTGAGACAGTCTCATATACATGGACTCGCAGATACTCGGGCACTCGGTGATATCATCTGGTGGCATATAAGTCCCAGCTGGCAAAAGTTGGGGCTTTCAAATATCCCGGCCGGGAAAGTGTCTGGTAGGATTTATCGGCTGGCAAATACCGGGTGGCAAATGTCCTGACAGGAGAAAGATCCATAACTTCCATACTTTGAAATGCATGCTGGGCAATGGAAGAATATTGTGTGTAGAAACAGTGCATTCTCCGTAACTTTTAATGATTATTTGTTAATGATATTTATTTCTACATTCGACACCCACGAATGCGAAGTTCGATAAAATGATAAAATTTTCGGAAGCAAAATATTCCCCATACCCCCTTCTCCCCCATATCTCCTCCTACCCGTCCCACCACGACATGACCCCTCCTCCCTGCCCCGCCCCCCCCCCCCCCCATACCTGGCCCAACCTGGCGTGACCCTGTCTCCACCCCGGCGATGACCCTGCCCCCTCCCCCCTACGCGGCCCACCGAGCCGTGACCCCGCTGTGACCCCATCACTTACGACGTAGGTGGTGCGTCGGTCCGGGTCGAGCACGACGGACTTCTTGAGACTGATGTGGCCCGTGTTCTCGTCCACCATGAAGTAGTCCTGCGCAGTGGCATCCCCGAGCAGGCGGTACGCCACGTCCTTGTGGGGCGACTGGTGGAGAGATGTGAGAGACACAGATAAACATGGAGGTACAGAGGACATACTACACTGCACAGTCACATTCTTGTGAGGCGACTGGTGGAGAGATGTGAGAGACAGAGATGTAGATAAACATGGACATACAGAGGACATACTACACTGCACAGCCACGTCCTTGTGGGGCGACTGGTGGAGAGATGTGAGAGACAGAGATGTAGATAAACATGGAGTACAGAGGACATACTACACTGCACAGCCACGTCCTTGTGGGGCGACTGGTGGAGAGATGTGAGAGACAGAGATGTAGATAAACATGGAGGTACAGAGGACATACTACACTGCACAGCCACGTCCTTGTGGGGGCGACTGGTGGAGAGATGTGAGAGACAGAGATGTAGATAACCATGGAGTACAGAGGACATACTACACGCACAGCAACGTCCTTGTGGGGGCGACTGGTGGAGAGATGTGAGAGACAGAGATGTAGATAAACATGGAGTACAGAGGACATACTACACGGCACAGCCGCGTCCTTGTGGGGGTGACTGGTGGAGAGATGTGAGAGACAGAGAGATGTAGATAAACATGGAGTACAGATGACATACTACACTGCACAGTCACGTCCTTGTGGGGCGACTGGTGGAAAGACGGAGAGAGACAGAGATATGTAGATGGGGTACATACACATGGAGGCACAAAGACTACAATGTAGTCACCACGTTATTGTGGGGCGACTGGGGGAGAGACGGGGAGAGAGAGACAGAGAGATGTGGACAAGGGCAGAAGGGTAGACAATACTATACAGGATCATCCTTCTGGGGCGACTGTGGAAGAGACTGGACAGAAAGGGGAAGACTGGCAATCATACATGGGGTACAGAGGATAGACGGAGATACGGAGAGATGCAGACAGGGGCACATATGATAGACAATGCTATACAGGATCATCATTATGAGGCAACTAGAAGGGGGCAGACAGAAATATGAAGACAAGGACAGACCGGTGAACAGACCTGGGGAATGGAGAAAAGAACACACGAGAGACGGAGAGATGTAGAGAGGGACATACTGATGGAAGTACAGAGGACAGATTACACTGTACAACATCATCCTTGTGGTGCGATTGGGGGAGAGAGAGACACAGAGAGGGAGAGATGTACTCAGGGGCAGAAGGGTAGAGAGAGATGGGGGCACAAAGGACATGCTACACTGTACAGGGAAATCCTTGTGGGGCGACTAGGGAAGAGACAGAGATAGGGAGAGATGTATACATGGACACAAGGGTAACCAAATACTATACAATCATGATCATCATTATGAAGCAAAAAAGAACAAGCAGGTACAACACCTCAAGGTTCTCAAAGAACCAGCAGGTAAATCATCTGAAGAAACGAGGGGGAACAACAAATTCGGACAAAATGAGAATAAACAGAAACAAAAATTAAGCGAGAGGTTTCATGAACAATTTCTGAAATCTCCCCCCCCCCAAAAAAAAAGAATTGGGAGAAATAAAATCGGGAAAAAAAAATGGAAAAGAATAATCGGAAACAAATATCGGGGAGCAGCAGGTTGAGCAGAAGATTCATTTTTTTAATTGGTGAAAAACAAGGAAAAAATCGGGAAAAAATCTTAGAAACCAGAAAGGTTGAGCAGTTGGGCGTGTGTCTCGCTGGGCAGCTCTCACCTGAACATCGGAGTCGGTGGCGACGACGCGGAGGAAGGAGGAAGACAGTGGCTCATTGTCCTGAATCGTCCAGCGGTAGGCTTCCTGCTCAAAGCGAGGCACATTCAGGTTCCGGTTCACTGTGATGGTTACGAGGCCTTCTGTGGACCGGCCTCCGCCGTCAGTCGCCAGCACCCGCACCTGGGAGAAAAAAAGGAAAAAAAGGAGAAAAATACATGATTTCTTTTTTTGTTTCTGGGTACATTAGTTGATTAAGCAAGTGGAATTTCAATCGCTGGCGATTGATCTTCCTCATTTCATTGCTCCTTGCCCTATCCTATTAATGCCGAGCACCTGGCTAGGAAGCGACAAGTATCAATTTTTAAGTCATTGGTTTGACTCCATCAGGGTTCGGTTTGAAGCCCATGACCTACCGAAACGGGAGACGGATGCTCAACTCATTCGGCCATCTCGTCTGCATAATCCTCCTATTCGACTTTACTTTAGCTTTAGGTAAGTGTTGTGGAGATGGGGTGTGTGTGTGTGATGAAAATGGGGAATATTGCACCTAGAGCGGGAATCAAACCCACATCTCTTTCATTGCGGGTCAGTATGCTGACCATTACACCATTAACCATTACTGCCTAAAGTCACCACCCTAGCCATGCCTACTCGACCGAGAGTAAGAGACCAAGCCTCCAGCACTATGACACAATGTCCCTCTTAGTCACATTATCCTGATACTGAGCTGACCAGTCCTTGTCCTATCCCAGTAATGCCGAGCGCCAGGCTATGTAACGAAAAGTACCAATTTTGTAAGTAATTAATTTGACTCGACCGGGAATCAAATTCCTGACTTTCCACACAGGAAGCCTTGTGCTCTTACCGATTCGACCACCAAGTCCGGTGTAGTTGTTCGGTTGTCAAGTTGAGATTTATGACATGTGCACTTACGATATAGCTGAGATCCTGGTCCTCTCGAAGGCTACGCGCAATGGTGATCTTGCCGTTCTCCTTCTTGATCTTGAAATACCTGGGAGCTTTGCCGTCCCCGACTATCTCGTAGGTCACTTTGTTGAAAGGCGCCTGTCAGGTCAAACGGAAACAGGAGATTGATTGTGGTGAGGCAATGGGTGTTGCCATGGCAAAAACGTGGGGAGTCAAGGCCTATCAGAAGTGGTGTGCTTTATCTTGCTTAGCCTATGAGTGATATGCATGCATGTGTGTGTGTATATATATATATATATATATATATATATATATATATATACACATATATATATATATATGCATATGCATATATATAATATATATATGAGTTGGCCTCACGAAAATTGGCCAATTGGTGGTCAATTTAAGATGTCGGCATCGCAATTCTTAAAAGTGTAGTGCATTTCTTTGTTTCATATTAAATTATCCTAGAAACAAAGAGGGTTGTTGTATTTTCTCTACCTTTACATTCAGGATAAATTAAAAAAACTTTACAACACCTCTGTCAATGCTAAACTATAATTATGCCATTCGACGCCGACAGCCAATGCTCGACGCCGACAACTCTAATAGATGTCGGTGTCAAAATTCTTAAAGTGTAGTGCATTTCTTTGTTTCATATTAAATTATCCTAGAAACAAAGAGGGTTGTTGTATTTTCCCTACCTTGACATTCAGGATACATTCAAGAACTTTCCAACACCACGGTCAATGCTAACCTATAATTATGCCAGTCGATGCCGACATCCAATGTTCAACGCCGACAACTTCCCCCGATTGGCCTATTTTCGTGAGCCTGGCTCATATACATATATACCGTATTCTTGCAGGTTAATTCCTGGGCTTTTAAATTGGCAAATCACTGAAGTGGGGGTGGGTATTTAAGGGGTGGGCGCATACAAAAAATTGGCCAAGTGGGGGGTCGGCGCTAACCCACACATGGATGTTAACCCATGAGAATACAATATATATATGAGGGATTCAGGCACAATATACCACTCAGGTTTCGCCATAAATTTGACCTATCCTCCCGACATTGTGCTATATTCGTCAGTGAAATAGACTCACCAACCTATATTTAGAATCTGACCTAATTGTGACCAGGTTGTCGAGAGAGATGTCACATAGGACCGAATTGTGAGCAGGCTGCCATGAATGATGTCAGATAGTACATAATTATGACAAGCTTTTCATGAATGCTGTCAGATAGGACATGATTATGACCAACTTGTCAAAACTGATGACATGTAGGACATAATTGTGACAGCTTGTCATGAATGATGTCACATATGACACACATATGATCAGGTTGTTGAGAAAGATGTCACATAGGACACAATTGTGACAAGAATGTCATGACTGATGTCACATATGACACAACTATGATCAACTTGTCATGAATGATCTCACATATGACATACATATGATGAGCTAGTCATGAATGATGTCACATGGGACATACATATGACCAGCTTGTCATGAATGATGCCACATAGGACATACCTGTGACCGGTTTGTCATGAATGATGTCACACAGGACATAATTGTGACCAGCTTGTCATGAATGATGTAACATAGGACATGATTTTTACCAGCTTGTTAAAAATCATGTCACATAGGATATAATTGTTACCGGCTTGTCATGACTGATGTCACATAGGTTATAATTATGACCAGCTTCTCATGATGATGTCACATATTGAGAAAGAATATTTAAACAGACAATTGGTCAGATGAATCGGCACAATAAGCTATACTTAGAAGCAATCAATCACCGTTTGCTAACATGTTATATAACTTAGAGCTGCCATAGTCCGATGAAAACATCAACTTTTCAAAACAAAACAATTATCTAAATGTTATTCTACATACATACTAATGTACTTGTCAAACATTGGTTGCCACGCAGAAACAACTACTGAGTAAATTTACTAGAACATGTTACAGCGGAAGCCTATGGTGTCAGAGCGTTGACGTGTTTGCTAAAATTAGTTTTCCATGTTTCCACTTCAAATATCTCAAAGCTTAGCCATTGAAAATAAAAGTTACTTCAAAATAAAGTAAGGTCAATTATAGCGATCAACTTAATATATTTATTTGAGTAAATATCAAAAAATTAAAACCATCGTAGCAACAAACTTTACACAATAATATCACTGAAAGAAATTGTTTGTAGTAATAATAATAAGAAAATCCAGGTAGAATGCGAAGCACCTACATTGGTGTCCCTGTCACGGGCAGTGACCGTGACCACTTCCTCGTTGATGGCCTTGATGAAGTCAATGTTCTTGGCGTACTGTGGTGGTGTAAACTCTGGGGCGAAGTTGTTACGAATGACATTCACAGTCACCTGGGAGGTCGAGCTGAGGGATGGAGATCCCAGATCACTGGCTACCACGGTGACCTAGTTGTCAAGGAGAGTAATTTTTAGAAGCAGACCACATATAGTAAGAGGAATAGATGGTTAAGTGACATCATGAAAGTGTGATAATTGGCTATTTTGAAAGTGTGATAATTGTCTATGTTGTTCGTATGCTATAGCCGAGACTAAGTTTGCGAATAGAACAGGGTTTAGCTCGGCTTTTAGTTTTACTATTAAAGCTTAAAGGTGTACCAACAAAACTTGGGAATTGCAACTAAGATACATCTCAAACCGAACCAAATTAGGCACAGAGCATGTCTTATACATTACATTACATTACTTATAACAGACAGTATATAATGAAGCAATTGGACCACAGGGAGATATCCCAAGGATCAAAAAGAAATGGAAACTGCTGTAGTATTTCCATATTTCCTGTTCATCAGGTCTGGCAAAAACCATCTTGGAAGGCACGCTGAAATCGTCTAGAAAACAAGGCGGACAAAGGAAGAGTTGAGATGGCCGACAACATCAGGAAATAGACAGGCCTGGAGTTTGGTAAATCCCAGAGGGCACTAGCAAACAGTGGAAAACAGGAAATGACTGGTTGCAAACTCATTGGCGATGACCCGACGACCCTTGCAATTAAGCGATTGATGACCACGATGATGATGAAGGTCTACTCACGACGTAGCGCGACGTTTCCTTGTCAGTGTTGAGTGGCTTGCTGAGGGTCACCGAGCCCGTCTCCGGATAGATGTAGAAGAAGTTGGTGCCTGACGCTGGGCTCACTGACCCGATGGCGTAGCGGATCTCACTGTTGCGGCCCTTCGGGTCTTTGTCGGCCGCCTTCACCTGTAGGATCTGGGTGCCTGGGGAGACCGTCTCCAGCAGGTCGGGGGCGGTGTAGGCCTGACGCTCGAACTTGGGCGTGAAGTCATTCATGTCCTGAGGTGGTAGAGGTCAGGAGGGGGTCAAGGAATAGGTTAAGTATAAGGTGAAGGAAAAGTATCAGGGAAATAAATGGTCGGGGAAATGGTCAGGAAAAAGGTGATGGAAGAGGGTCAGGAAAAAGGGCCAGGAAAAGGGTCAGTGAAAAGAGCAAGAAAAAAGGGTCAGCAAAGAGGGCAAAGAAAAGGGTCGGGAAAAAGGTCAGGGAAATCTTGAGAAAAGGTTGGAAAATGGTCAGGAAATGGTCAGAAGAAAGGGCAAGAAAAAGTATCAGAAAAAGGGTCGGGAAAAGGTCAGGAAAGGGTCACAAATAGGTAAAGGAAAGGGATCGGGAAATGGGTAAAAAGAATGTCAGAAACAGGTCAGGCAAATGTCAGGAAAAGGTTAAGAAAAGGGTAGGTTCACAAAAGGTCAGCCACATATTTACAAAAGGTCAGGAAAAGGGTATGAAAGGTGGTTTAGGTTCACAGAAGGTCAGCTACATGATTACAATAGTTCAGGAACAGGTCAGAAAAAGGTTGGGGAAAAAGTCAACAAAAAGTCAGGAAAATATCAGAAAATGTATTCCTGTTTCATGCTGTATTCATACAGCACATATTGTATTCATAGTCAATATTATATTCGCACTGTATCCGTACCATATTTATAGACGAGGGCAGGTTGGTGGTGGAGATTAATAATGTTGGTTAAGACTATAAAGAGGTGACAATTGGTGTCAGCAGATTAATTTAACACACTGATATATGGTAGTCTTCATATCACTATACATATCACTCCTCATTGATTATATATGGCTATATCTATAATATATTAATCTCCAAATATATATAT
>CM059192.1:84180998-84346106 GCA_030323885.1 Branchipolynoe longqiensis
ATATGTCCAATGGGTCTTATATACTGTGTCGGCGTGGGGCGAGGACAGGTGGGTAAGTGTGAAGGGGAATGGAGAATACTTCCAAAAGCCTCCCAATGTGAATTTCGGACCTCGGACTTAGTACAATTTGTATAGCAAATAAAGTGCAAATTTGAAACCCATTTTTCTCAGTTCTCGTTTTTCAAAGACGTGGTAAGGAGCTAAGCGCTCTCTGAACATTCATAACTTCGGTTCTGAAAAAAAAATCATATTTGAAAAATTCCCACAAATTTATTTTCTGCTGAATCTGTACATTTGGCAAAATAAAAACCACATGTCAAATTTTGACCATGTGTTTGGTATTATAGACTGTCAAACATTTCTACCAATTGAAAACAGACTAGTTTTCCCCACGTGTGTTCACTAGTCCCCACCAATCCCCCTCCTTATCATATTAGGCTAGATCGCATTGTGGGATGCGTAAAAGCAAAACAACCCCATCAGAAGCACATTGCACATGCTAATACTCTGGGTGCAGCTATGAACTGTGCTAGATTCTGCTCATCTCAGTTCTTGTTTGAAACATAGACTGCCAACTAAAACAAATATATAATAAATTAAGATGTTAAATCTTTTATCTAGCATTGCATTTACACCAATTTAATTGGCATGCTTTATGCCATCTGCATTTAGATCTAGAGAAATCTGGTCACTCAGACTAGTGTTAGAGCCATAGCCAGAGTCAGCGTTACTTATTGTATTCGTTTTTATTTATATTCTATGATTAATGACATATGTAGAGCTAGGAAATGAGTAGGGTTAATCAGAAATTGGTTGTATATTAATCGGAAACAAGTTTCTGTTGACACATTTTGCATTTTTATATTTAGAACAAGAATTAATAATGGTGATGTGGTAATCAGCCTAAAACTCTAGTAAAAGTGACATTGTTTTGTGTGGAATTGTATGTTTCTTAGCTCAAAATACTTAACTATGGCTAGTTTTGTCTTAAATATATTCATTATATCATTATATTGCATGAGTGCATCTATGTTTATGCCAAATTGTTATGTATTTTTATTAATTTAAAATAAAATCGCCTTTGTTTTTCTCTTGACAACATTTTCAGCGCATGCGCAGTCGGAATGGTGATCTCGTCTATTTCTCCATGTCTACCTCACAGGATCCTTACAAGAAAGTCTCCTAGACAGCCACATATTTTTGCAGACTGGACACAGACCAGTTCCCCCACATGTGTTCACTGCTAGCCCAACCATTCTCCCTCCTGATCATATTATCCTGCTTACAATTTTCTGTGTACCTCACCCACCAGGATCCTTACAAGAAAGTCTTCTACCGCATCACCGGCACCTCATCAGCCCAGAGGTTCTTCCTCATCGACAGAGACTCAGGCCAGATCAAGCTGAAGACCTCTCTACTGCAGGACGACTCAAAGTCAGAGCGATACACGGTATGTCGGTTGTCAGCTTTGTCACAAAATGTTCACGCAGAGTGTTTATAGTGTCACAGGGATGTAGAGGTTGGCAGATTTATAACGAAAGGTTCACACAGTGTGTTTATAGTGTCATAGGGATGTAGAGGTTGGCAGCTTTGTAATGAAAAGTTCACAGCGTGTTTATACTGTCATAGGGATGTAGAGGTTGGCAGCTTTGTCACAAAAGGTTCACACAGAGTGTTTATAGTGTCACAGGGATGTAGAGGTTGGCAGCTTTGTAACGAATGGTTCGCAGAGTGTGTTTATAGTCTCACAGGGATGTAGACTTTGGCAGCTTTGTAACGAAAGGTTCACAGCATGTTTATACTGTCACAGGGATGTAGAGGTTGGCAGCTTTGTAACGAAATGTTCACATTTTTATAGTGTCACAGGGATGTAGAGGTTGGCAGATTTTTAACGAAAGGTTCACAGAGTGTGTTTATAGTGTCACAGGGATGTAGACTTTGGCAGCTTTGTAAGAAATGGTTCAAAGAGTGTTTATACTGTCACAGGATGTAGAGGTTGGCAGCTTTGTAACAATAGGTTCACACGGTGTGATTATAGTGTCACAGGGATGTACAGGTTGGCAGCTTTGTAATGAAAGGTTCACACAGTGTGTTTATAGTGTCACAGTGATGTTGAGGTTGTCAGCTTTGTAACGAAAGATTCACAGCATGTTTATACTGTCACAGTGATGTAGAGGTTGGCAGCTTTGTAACGAAAGGTCCACAGAGCATGTTTATTGTGTCACAGGGATGTAGAGGTTGGCAGCTTTGTAACAAAAGGTTAACACAGAGTGTTTATAGTGTCACAGGGATGTAGAGGTTGGCAGCTTTGTAATGAAAGGTTCACACAGTGTGTTTATAGTGTCACAGGGATGTAGAGGTTGGCAGCTTTGTAACAAAAGGTTAACACAGAGTGTTTATACTGTCACAGGGATGTAGAGGTTGGCAGCTTTGTAATGAAAGGTTCAAAGAGTGTTTATAGTGTTACATGATGTAGAGGTTGGCAGGTTTGTAACGAAAGGTTCACAGCATGTTTATAGTGTCACAGGGATGTACCGGTTGGCAGCTTTGTAACAAAAGGTTTACCCAGAGCGTGTATAGTGTCACAGGGATGTAGAGATTGGCAGCTTTGTAGCAAATGCTTCAAAGAGTGTTTATAGTGGCACATGATGTAGAGATTGGCAGCTTTGTAACGAAAGTTTCACACAGTGTGTTTTTAGTGTCACAGGGATGTAGAGGTTGGCAGCTTTGTAACGAAAGGTTCCCACAGTGTGTTTTAGTGCCACAGAGATGTAGAGGGTAGATGGCACAGGGTGATGTAGGTAGCTCTATGTGTGGTGTTACTCGGTGACAACACCTCCTCCGTTGACCACTTTGTTGCAGATTGAGATCCAGGCTGTTGATGGCGGCTTCCCGGCCAAGACGAGTCAGAGTCGTGCCGCCCTCGACGTGAAGGTCATCCGCAACAGGAATGCGCCAGCATTCCGTGGTGCACCCTACATGGCCAAAGTGCGCATGGACGTCCGTCTTGGCAGCAGAGTAGCGCAGGTGGAGGCTCTGGACGCCGACTCCAAGGTGAGGCCAGCAACTTCTCTTCGCTTGTTGTTTTTGTGTTGTTTGTTGCGGCTTTACATCATGGCAACATCTACTGTCATATCAGGACGCCGCAGGGTCCGTCCGGAGCCTGGGAAGTCTTGAAAAGTCTTTAGCTTCTTGTGCCGCATTTCAAGGCCTTGAAAAGCCTTGAATTTAATCTGTTTTGGGTAATTAGTCTTGAAAAGCCTTGAATTCCATTAAACTGTCTTCACTGATCCAAATTAGTCTGATATCGCCGTTCCGAATGGCGATTTTCGGACTAAATCCAAATAAAAATAGTATTGAATTCCTATCAAAAACCGTATTGAAAAGCCTTGAAAATAGCCTTGAATTATATCTTCACATGTGTCCGGACCGTTTGTAAGCAGCAACCTCTCTTTGTATGTTTATTTGTTTTGTTTTGTTTTTTGTGGCTTAACATCCTGGCAACATCTAACATCATATTAGAACTGGGTACCGACTTGTGAGAGTACACACTCATGGCAAGTTTATGACACTGTCCCACTGAGAGACTAGGCCGCCAGCACCATGACCCGATTTCCCACTCGGTTGAATTTTCCTGACACTGAGCAACACCAGTCCTTGCTCTATCCTATTAATGCTGAGCACCTGGCTAGGTAGTGATGACAAGTATCAATTTTGTCAAGTCATTGATTGGATTCAAATTCTGGAGTTTCCGCACAGGAAGCCGCATTGAAACCTCCATTCTGTATTTGGGAACGAATATTTTATTGTTCCTGAATTTACATTATTCTAGTTTTATTTAGTCTTCTTTGTCACCTATCATATCATAGCGTGCACTTATATATGTACAAAATATTGAACCCCACCCTGTAGGTTCCTTTCATATAACACTTGAGCTTCCTCACACACGTTTTGTTTATAATTATATCCACTTATTTGTCTATAGTTTATCTATACATAAATCTGCATTGTTCGATGGTTTTTGAGATTCTGACATTTCTTTAACAAAGAAATATACTAGGTTGATTGGTATGATCTATTTCACTTATTTTAAGTAAAGTTTAGGCCTATTAAATATGGTTAACTTTGGTTATCTTTTGAGTAAAAAATTGTAAATAATTTTTCCATGCACATTAAGATGCTTTCAAATCAAATATCTCCTAGGTTAGCCAATTATCATCACATACATTTCCTCTCTAGTAAAGTACGATGGGTTATTATTGTGAACACGATATATTTATTCCAACTGTATGAGAATAATACAAAACCCAACATATTATGTACCTTTAATTGCAGGACACATTTGAGACGGTCGGGTACCAGGTGATCGGTGACGATTCTGCACCGGCCTTCTTCAGCATCAACGACAAGACGGGCCTCGTTTCCGTTTCCGGTGAACTCTCCAAGGATACCAAGACTACCTACGTGGTGAGTGTTTTTTTAAATTAAAAATTATTTTTATTGTATATTATTTTTATTTTTTAAATTTATTTTTTTATTTAAAAAAAAATGTATTTGTAAAAAATACAAATTTGTGATTGGTGTGTTTGGCACGACGAGACCGGTGTGGTATAAATTGTTCTGCTATTGCAGTGTGTTATTTAAAGTTGCATAGTCTGATGGTTTTGAATTTCTGTATTTTTTCCGAGATAAATATATTAGATCAATCAGTAGTATCTACTTTACATTATTTCAAAGTTACTTTTGAGTGCAAACATGGAAAATTAGTTTTGGCAAGCTTGCTAAAACTCTGACACCATAGACTTCTGCAGTAACAGGTTGTGTTAAATTGATGCAGTATTGCCTTCTATGTAGAAACAAATGCTTAATAAGTGCATCAGTATCTACGTTACATATGTAAAATCAAACCTAGATAATTGGTTTGGTTTTGAAAATTTGATATTTCATCGGACTATGCAGCTTTAAGGCTCTTATGCTATATTGAGTATAATCCCGATTTCAGATAATACCCGCCTTCGTCCTAAAATAATACTCGCATAATACATTATACAACACATTTATTGCCATTGCCAGCTGCGTGTGAAGGAATTAAACAAAGCATGTTTAGGATTAACAAGACTGCACTGTGCATGTCCCCATCTTGTATCCCTAGTCTTCAGTGCCCGCTTTCGAACCCTGGTCGAGTCAAACCAATGACTTAAAAATGTATACTTAGCACTTCCTAGCCAGGCGCTCGGCATGCTTAGGATAGAGCAAGAACTGGTTTGGCTCAGTGTCAGGATAATGTGACTGAGTGGGGTATCAGGTCATGGTGCTGGCGGCCTGGTCTCCCAGTGGGCTGCACTATAAAGTCACCATGTCACAAGTCGGTACCCATCCTGATATGACTTTAGATGTTGCTAGGACGTAAAACAACAACAAACAAACATCAATGCCCGCTACTAGAGTGTATTATTGCCCTTCCCAGCTGCGTGTGAGGGCTTTTGACAACGGCGTTCCACCCAGGGACATCACCACTTCCGTTACCATCGAAGTGAACCGGAACTTGGCGTGTCCAGAATGGCAGCAACAGTCGCAGACCCTCACCATCATGGAGACCCTCAACATCGCCACGTCGGTCGGCAAGGTCAAGGCCACCGACAAGGACGGGCAGGTGCGTAAGGGGGCTCGTGTAGCTGTCTGCGTAGATGACCTTCTATTTAAACATTGTCGATTTCAATGTATATGAGTCGGTCTCACGAAAATGGGCCAATTGGTGGTCAATTTAAGATGTCGGTGTCGCAATTGTTAAAGTGTAGTGCATTTTGTTGTTTCATATTAAATTATCCTAGAAACAAATAGGGTTGTTGTATTTTCTGTAGCTTTTCATTCAGATTAGATTTAAAGAACTTTACAACACCTCTGTAAATGCTAAATTATAATTATGCCGTTCGACGCCAACATCCAATAGTCGTTGCCAACATCTTTAACAGACGTTGGCATCGCAATTGTTGCAGTGTAGTGCATTTCTTTGTTTCATATTAAATTATCCTAGAAACAAACAGGGTTGTTGTATTTTCTCTACCTTTACAATCAGGATAAATTTTAGAACTTCCCAACACCTCTGTCAATGCTAAACTATAACTATGCTGTTCGACGCCAACATCCAATGCTCGACACCGACAACTTTCCCCGATTGACCTATTTTCGTGAGACTGACTCAGATATATAACAGAATGTGTAGATTATCATGCAGTTTTCTGTGTAGCTTACCTTCTAAATATATGTGTAGATTTCCTTGTACATTGCCATATAACAGAATGTGTAGATTATCATGCAGTTTTCTATCTAGATTACCTTATAATATACCAAAGGGGATGGCCGAATGAGTTAGAGCGTCCGTCTCCCATGCTGGTAGATCATGGAGTCGAGGGTTCGAATCCTGGTTGAGTCAAACCAATAACTTTAAAATTGATACTTGTCGCTTCCTAGCCAGGCGCTCGGCATTATTAGGACAGGGCAAGGACGGGTGTGCTCAGTTTCAGGATAATGTGACTGAGTGGGATACCAGGTCATGGTGCCGGCGGCCTGGTTTCCCAGTGGGACAGCACTATGAAGTCGCCATGAGTGCGCATTGTCACAAGTCGGTACCCATCCTGATATGACCTTAGATGTTGCTAGGACATAAAACAACAACAAACAAACAAACAAACCTTATATATAAGCATGTAGATTTCAATGTACATTTCCATGTAATGGAAGGTGTAGATTACTTAGATAAAAGATTTACCCGGTACTTGTAGTACACAAGTGAATGACAACGTAGTCTAAATATGGGCGAAAATAGCTTTAGTATGGAACAGGGAGTAGAATGCCTGCCTCCAGTATCAAATGGATACTTATATAGGCACGGAGTTGATTAAATGGGAGAGAATTCAAAAAGACAAGATGGCAGCCGCAGAACGCCATCGATTTCACTTTTAAATCTTATTAAACTAGATATTATATTATATTTTTCAACTCAAAGGTAGCGGGCTATCAATAAGACATATGTAAAGAATAATTGTTGCTTCTTAAATTGTGAAATTAGGCTCTCAATTCATTGACCCGCATTTTCGACCATTTTTATATAGGGTTGGTATTCACCCGTGTACTGCGAGTACTGGGTGAATGCTTTATCTATTGATTACCATGCAGTGTTCTGTGTATATTAGGCCCACCTTCTAAATGTACGTGTAGATTTCAATGTAGATCAGGTAGCACTACTAAATTACTCACTGCACCTTACATCATGGCCCCTCAGTGATTTCCTCAGTGCACCTTATATGGTGTAAGACCAGACTTACTGCACCGCTCCTTACAACCCCCCCCCCCCCCACACCTCGCTGCTTGCAGGCCCCGTTCAACATCGTCAACTACGCCCTGTACGGGGGCACCCTAGCCAAGGAGTACTTCCTGATCGACCCGGTCAGTGGCGCCATCTACCAGCGCAAGTCGATCCAGTATGAGCCGACCAAAGGCCGTACCTACAGGGTGAGTGCTTAAGCCAATATTGTTTTTTTGTTGTTGGGGATTTTATTGGCAATCTGGTGTTTATTCATCTTTGTTTTTTCCTTGGCAGTATGGTGTTTATTCATCTTTGTTTTTCCTTGGCAAAATCGTGTTTATTCATCTTTGTTTTTTCCTTGGCAATATGGTGTTTATTCAACTGAATATACCAGACCGGATGGCCTGATGAGTTGAGCGCCGACTGTCGTTTTGGTAGGTTATTTTTGTTGTTTATAAAAGACAGGGTTTGTATAGGGCCTGGAAAGTCTTGAAAAGTATTGAGTTTCCTTTAGCCCATTTCAAGGCATTGCAGTGTCACAGGAGTAACTTGCTGAAAAGCCTTGAATTTAAACTATTTTGGGTAATTAGTCTTGAAAAGACTTGAATTCCATTAAACTGTCCCCACTGATCTAAATTAGTCCGAAATCGATATTCACCATCGTTGTTTTTTCCTGAAATCCAAATGAAAACAATCTGGAATTCTTATCAAAAACAGCCTTGAAATAGTGTTGAATTCCATATCTTCACATGAGTCTGGACCCGGAAAACAATTTATTCATCAGAACATACATGTGTCAGCACCGAGGAACTGGTCTTCCGGCCATTTACATTACATTGTAAATAGCTAGTTCAGCTGATAATTAGGTATGACATATTAGTAGATATTAAGAGGTTAATGGCTTAGTAAGTTCAATATTATGCTATAGTAAGTTCAATATTATGGTATAGTAAGTTCAATATTTTGGTATAGTAAGTTCAATATTATGGTATAGTAAGTTCAATATTATGGTATAGTAAGTTCAATATTATGGTATAGTAAGTTCAATATTATGGTATAGTAAGTTCAATATTATGGTATAGTAAGTTCAATATTATGGTATAGTAAGTTCAATATTATGGTATAGTAAGTTCAATAGTATGGTATAGTAAGTTCAATATTATGGTATAGTAAGTTCAATATTATGGTAGAGTAAGTTCAATATTATGGTATAGTAAGTTCAATATTATTGGCTACGGTGGTGCGTTGTTGCATAAACTATTATAGATGCAGTATAACCATTGCCGAGTCAAATCAATGATCAACAAGCGCAGGGGGTAGGTATATACCAAAATGTTGCAAATGTGCCCCCCCCCCCAACAAAATACCAAAAAAAAACAACAACAAAAACTACCATATCTCAGGGATGAAAGATCTCCGCGATTCCGCGGATTTCTGGGAGTTTTCAATTCCACAGCACCATCAGTGTAAATCTATACTAATACGTGATGCAGACCCCGCAGCACTATCAGCATATACCACTAATACATGCTTCAAACAGCGCAGCGCTATCAGCGTATACCAATAGATCTATGCTAATATGTGGTGCAGACCTCGCAGCACTATCAGCGTATACCACTAATAAATGCTTCAAGCGGTGCAGCGATATCAGCGTATACCAATATATATGAAACCCGACTTCCGGAAATTGTCCTCGATTCCCTGACAATGCTAAACCTATGGGAGAATATCTGCATTTCCGCTTTTTTTTCCTGGAGACCACTTTCATCCCTATTAACTACTAATAGCTAAGATGACAAGACTACTACCAAATTGGGAATTGTTGCTGTTCAGTGATGAAAACAGGCCGTGATGCGCATTACTCGTTATGGACAGGCTAAATAGACCATCACCAAAAAAACTAACAAACTTGTCGCTTCGTAGGTTGGCAATAGCCGAAACTGAAAACCATCGGACTGTGCAACAACTCTATTCCCCCTCTCCCTCTCTCCCCGCAGCTTATCATTGGTGCCTTCGACCTGGCGAGGCCGGATCCATGTCACGTGACTAGGAACGCGACTGTCGACGTGAGGGTACAGCGCAACGAGAACGCGCCGAGATTCTCGTCCGGGGGCCAGTACCGGGCCAACATCAAGGAGAACCTGGGAACCAACAACCGGGTCACGTCTGTACAGGCATCCGACAGAGACACCACCGTGAGTAAATTAAATACTCATCATCATCATGCTGTCAGTCGCGATGCGACAAAGACTGCTTTCATTACTTGACTGCCGCTCTCCATTTTATATTTCATGAAAGCTGCCTGCAAAAGTGTTGAAGTGCTGCTGGCTTTTGCAAGTTACCAGTGGTACTCTCTCGGGGAGCAAATAGAGGTTTCACACCGGCAAGGACATGTCAAGACAGGCGCAAAACTATTTGTCCCTGCAGTGGCTGGTCAGGAGATGGGAGTTCCATACATCAACCGCCCTTGATGCTGCCCCAGTGACATGGTTTTCTGTTCAGGGTTTGCTCCCTTATCCTTCGGTTCTGTCAAGAACCTGTACCACAAGGCAGTGGTTTACAACTCTGCAGGGCAGGGGTGTCAAACTCCCTGAGGTATTGCAATACCTGCATACCAGGAAATTAAATACTAGTGCACTAATTAATCACCATGTCACACTTTTCACCACCTACTCTTGTCTGCTCACCTCAGGGAATTTGACGCCCCTGATTGTTCACACCCTGCTTCCATCTGCTTACACCATCTCTCACATTGTCCATCACCTGCTATCCTCTGCTCACCATACCACAATTGCACACCACCTACTCACACCTGCTCACCACCTGTTCATATATCACACTTTTCACCACCTGCTCATCATATCACACATTTCACCACCTGCTCACAGCATCCACTCACCACCAACTCATATATCACACCTTTCAACACCTCACAATATTACACTTTTCACCACCTGCTCACCATATCACACTTTTCACCACCTGCTCAGATCATCCACTCACCACCAGATCACATATCGCATTGTCCACATCTGTTCATCATCTGCTCACCATATCACCCTTTTCACCCTCTGCTCACATATCACCCTATAACCGTTTTCACCATCTGCTCAGATGTGCTCACCATATCACCCTTTTCACAATCTGCTCACATCTCACCATATAACACTTTTCACCATCTGCTCACATGTGCTCATCATATCACCCTTTTCAGCATCTGCTCACATCTCACCGTATAACACTTTTCACCATCGGCTCACATGTGCTCACCATATCACCCTTTTCACCCTCTGCTCACATCTCACCCTAAACCAGTTTTCACCAACTGCTCAGATGTGCTCACCATATCACCATTTTCACCATCGGATCACATCTCGATTATCACACTTTTCAGCATCTGTTCACATGTGCTCATCATATCACCCTTTTCACCATCTGCTCATATCTCACAATATCACACTTTTCACCATCTGCTCACATGTGCTCACCATATCACCATTTTCACCATCTGCTCACATCTCACCATATAACACGTTTCAACATCTGCTCACATGTGCTCACCATATCAAACGTTTCACCATCTGCTCATATATGCTCATCATATCACCCTTTTCACCATCTGCTCACATATCACAATATCACACGCTTCACCATCTGCCCACATGTGCTCACCATATCACCATGTTCACCATCTGCTCAAATGTGCTCACCATATCACCCTTTTCACCATCTGCTCACATCTCACAATATCACACTTTTCACCATCTCCTCACATTTGCTCACCATATCACCCTTTTCACCATCTGCTCACATCTCACAATATCACCCTATTCACCACATGCTCACATTTACTCACCATATCACACTTTTCACCATCTGCTCACAAGTGCTAACCATATCACGATTTTCACCATCTGCTGACATGTGCTCACCACATCACACTTTTCACCATCTGCGCACATGTGCTAACAATATCACAATTTTCACCACCTGCTGACATGTGCTAACCATATCACAATTTTCACCAGCTGCTCACATTTGCTCACCGTATCACAATTTCCATCATCTGCTCACATTTGCTCACCATCTGCTCCACTTCCTTTCCTAGGCGCCCTTCAACCGCATCCAGTATTCCATCATTGGTGACGACCAGGCACCCGCCTACTTCAGCATCTCGGCGGACCAGGGAGAGATCCGTGTCAAGTCCAGCCTGCAGGCAGACACTTCCACCAAATACGTCGTGAGTTATTTTGTTGATTTACACTGCCTATCATAGATGTGGTGCTCTCTGTGGCGGAGTGGTTAGAGTGTCTGACTTTTTTCTAGGTCAGACTCCTAATCTGAAGGTTGGTGGTTGGATTGCCACTGCCGTGTATAACTTACAGCATCATCAAAGGCCAGTTGCTCTCATACCATGACTATGTGGTGTGGGAGGTTAAAAATCCCTTGGGTCGGTAAAAGTGTAGGCTTGGGCTTTCTATCTCTGTGGCGGAGTGGTTAGAGGCGGAGTGGTTAGAGTGTCTGACTTTTTTCTAGGTCAGGCTCCTAATCTGAAAGTCGGTGGTTCGATTCCCCGTGCCCCCAGCTCTGCCAATTTGGATTGCCACTGCTGTGTATAACCTACAGCGTCATCAAAGGCCAGTTGCTCTCATACCATGTTTATGTGGTGTGGGAGGTTAAAAAATCCCTTGGGTCGGTAAAAGTGTAGGCTTGGGCTTTCTATCAACAAACTATCTAATGGTGAAAACAAGTCTATTCAGATGTATCCATGATAGGCAGTATAAATCTTCAATAAAAAAAAAAGAAAAAGAAAAATCAAGTCTTGAGTTGACGTGTTTTCACCGGTAGACACTTGGTCAATAGAGAGCCCGAGCCTACACAATTACAGACCCAAGGGATTTTTTAACCTCCCACACCACATATACATGGTATGAGAACAACTGGCCTTTGATGACGCTGTAACTGAGTGTAAGTTATACAGAGCGGTGGAAATCCAAATTGGCAGAGCTGATGGCATCGGGAATTGAACCACTGACACTCAAACCGCTCCACCACAGAGAATACCAAATTGCTACCCTCATGCAGTTTAAGAATAAGTGGAAACCATAAATACCAGGTGGCAGTGGTGCCACTCTTCATAATACAGGGATGAAAGATCTCCAGGTTTCCGCGGATTTCCGGGATTGTTCAATCCCGCAGCACCATCAGCGTAGATCTATACTAATACCTGGTGCAGACGCCGCAGCACTATCAGTGTATACCACTAATAAATGCTCCAAGCGCTGCAGCACTATCAGCGTATACTACTACTATACATGCTTCAAACGCCGCAGCATTATCAGCGTATACCAATATATATGAAACCCGACTTCCGGAAACTTTCCGCGATTCCACGACAGTGTTAAACCTATGGGAGAATATCAGCATTTCTGCTTTTTTTCCCGGAGATCACTTTCATCCCTGATAATACATTAAAACTACTTATAAGAGGATTTGGTATAATTATATTGTATATTCAGGGATGAAAGATCTCTGCGGTTTCCCAGATTTCCACAATTTTTATTTTATTTACCGATTAACGTTAAACAAAATTCCAAGGAATCAGGATGTATGTGACAACAGCTGGGTAGTTTGAATCCCGTTCTTATATAACCTTAGCTGTGATTGGCTGATAGATGCAGGAACTCTGCAGAATCATATCCATTTAATGCGTGTTTATTGTCTGGTTTCCTAGATCAAAGTGCTGGCGGAGGACGGTGGGACGCCAGCTCTCAGCGCCACAGCGACTGTGTCCATCACCGTACTGCGCAACCTGAACAAACCTGAGTTCAGTCCTGCCCGCTACACGGCTGAGATTCTGGAGACGCAAGCCTTGGGCACCCGCATCCTCACCGTCACCGCAAGGGACAGGGACAGAGTGGTGAGTTTTGGGACAGAGAGCGAGACAGAAGGGGAGAGAGAGATAGAGAGGGATAGAGAGAGAAAGACAGAGAATGAGGGAGGGAGGACGACGCCCCCAGGGACGAGTCAGTCAGTATAAATGGTATCATTCACCTGAAGGCACTGGTTCTTCGGAGGGAGAGCGATGACCCAGAGCACGAGTCAGTCAGTGTAACACGCTATCATTCACAGGGTTGCCAACCCTTATGGTTCCGCCATATGGTGTACAGTATTTGATGTCCCATCATCACTTTACGCCGATCTGCCGGTTTTTCATTTTCCAACATTGGCAACCCTGCAATACTATTAATATAGTAATATTATATCAATCTTATGGATTATTTGTTTTTAAAAATATTATGGGGGACTATTATATAAATCTTACAAATTATTTTTAAACAATATTCTGGGGGACTATCACCAGACCACTCAATATAACATCCCTTACGATCTTCTGGATTCACCTGAAGGCACTAGTTCTTCTCAGGGAGGGCGATACCCCCGGGCACGAGTCAGTCAGTGTAGCATGTTGTCCTTCCCCTTAAGGAGCTGGCTCTTCTTAGGGAGGATGATACCCCCGGGCACGACTCAGTCAGTGTAGCATGTTGTAATTCCCCTTAAGGAGCTGGCTCTTCTTAGGGAGGACGCTATCCCCGGGCACGACTCAGTCAGTGTAGCATGTTGTCATTCCCCTTAAGGGGCTGGCTCTTCTTAGGGAGGACGCTATCCCTGGGCACGACTCAGTCAGTGTAGCATGTTGTCATTCCCCTTAAGGAGCTGGCTCTTCTTAGGGAGGACGCTATCCCCGGGCACGATTCAGTCAGTGTAGCATGTTGTCATTCCCCTTAAGGAGCTGGCTCTTCTTAGGGAGGACGCTATCCCTGGGCACGACTCAGTCAGTGTAGCATGTTGTCATTCCCCTTAAGGAGCTGGCTCTTCTTAGGGAGGACGCTATCCCCGGGCACGAGTCAGTCAGTGTAGCATGTTGTCATTCCCCTTAAGGAGCTGGCTCTTCTTAGGGAGGACGCTATCTCTGGGCACGACAGTCAGTGTAAAGTGTTATCATTCTTTTTAAAATTGAATACTCCGATAAAAGCATAAACTTTTCCAGACCAAAACACTTATCTAGGCTTGAATATATTATATACCATTTAGATATTGGTGCACTTCTTAAGTATTTCTTGCTGCCTAGACAGGTATATTAAAGCTGCATAGTCCGATGAAATATCAAATTTTCAAAACCAAATCAATTATCTAGATTTGATTTGACATATCTAACTTAGATACTGATGCACTTATTAAGCATTTGTTTCTGCGTAGAAGGCAATACTGAGTCAATTTAACAGAACCTGTTGCTACAGAAGTCTATGGTGTCGGAGTTTTGGCAAGCTTGCCAAAACTAATTGTCCATGTTTGCACTCAAAATATCTAAAAAGTTTATCATTTAAAATAGACGTAACTTTGAACTAATGTAAAGTAGATACTAGTGATCGATCACATATATTTATCTAAGAAATAATACAGAAATTCAAAACCATCGGACTATGCAACTTTAAGTCAATTTAATTGAACCTGTTAATGCTGAAACCAATGGAGTCAGAGTTTTGGCGAGCATGCCAACATTAATTTGGAATGTTTACACTTTAAATATCTCCCAATTTAACCGTTTTAATTCAAAGTTACTTCAAGCTAATGTCAGGTAAATAATAATGATTTGATATTTCATCGAACTATGCAGCTTTAATATACATGTCTATGCACCAAGATATAGTCTCCCACAAAATGTTATAGATGCGGCTCAATAAATTCATTCAAGAACAGATTAGAAAAAGCATGGGCTGATGATCCAGGGAAATTTGACCACTTATTCACCACATGCTACTAATATATTCCTTGTGTTGCTAATTACTTGCACTCAAGCAAAAATGAAAGACAAATAAGTGTTCACACTTCCTGTCTACCATTCGCTATATCGCTACTCATACCTATCTCAGAAAATGACAGAACCTCAAAACCATCGGACTCTGTAACTTTAAGGCAGAAGAAAAAAACGCAAGCCTTTCAAGGTTATGATCTGATGAGAAGATGAATATATTGATGATGTTGAAATTGGTTGAATAGGTCTATACAGGCGCAAGATTGTATCTTTTCATTATATTATGTACTTCTACGTGTGTGTTTGAGAAAGAAAAGCAAGCCTTCCAATGATATGATGTGATGACAAGATGAATATAGTTTGATGCTGGTGAAATTGAGAAGGAAATTGATGTTTCCGCCTGTTTTGTCGCAGTACCCACAAAATGTGACGCAATTCTCCATCCAACGCTCGACCACCTCAACCTTCTTCATGGTGGACCCCGCGACTGGGGCAATTTCCCTCAAGGCGTCGCTTCTACAGGACAGGAGGTCATCCTATGAGGTGGGTATCTTGTACTGAACTAGGATTACAAGAGACCAATAATCGCTTGCTTTACTTTTATCAGCTATAATCAGGAAAAACGCGAACACAGCAAATATAGTTATGGCATTTTTAATTAAGGAAAGTTAAACGTCAGGTTATACAAATGTCAGCTCACAAATGCTTAAGAAACGAGGCTAGAGATGCTATGGCCCTACTTTCCACTTTCACATGTAGGGTGGGTGGGAGGCCAATTTAAGGCTGGTTACTCCTCCGGTCGTAAGGACCAAACCCCCTCGCTGCACTGCCTTATATAGCAAAAGTCTACCCGAAAAGGGGCGCATCGGCAGTATGGGTGTACTGCGTAATACGTCATCAAGTCCTGTTTACCCGATCGGCGACCAGGTTTAGAAAAGACCCGCTAGTCGGCGTTTGAGTTTGTTACATAGTTCTAAAGAATTCCGCTAGTACTGGCACGCCTTGGTCTGTATTCGCGATCCTGATTACCCGCAATGCCAAAGCATTACGCACAACCCAGCTGTGCAGACCCTTTATATATATAATACCAAACGGTGGTTAAGTTTTAGGGTCGTTCTGATCACTACTCCTCTGTTAATCGGCCCTGCGAACTCGCATCATCGTACGCCACTAATGCTTCGCCATGTATGGGTTGTTAATAATAGCATCGGCCCGTTTTTGTGCCTAACTTACACATTTTATGACCGGGCGCGGTGGCCGAATCGGCAGAGCACAGGCCTCGCGTGTGGAAGATCGGGAGTTTGTGGGTTCGGTTCCCGGTCGAGTCAAACCAATGACTTAAAAATTGGTACTCGTTGCTTTCTAGTCTGGTGCTCGGCATTATTAGGATAGGGCAAGGGCTGGTTAGCTCAGTGTCAGGATAATGTGACTGAGTGGGATATCGGGTCATGGTGCTGGCGGCCTGATTTCCCAGTGGGACAGCACTATAAAATTGCCATGTGTGCGTACTGTCACAAGTCGGTACCCATTCTGATATGACCTTAGATGTTGCTAGGACGTAAAACAACAACAAACAAACACATTTCATGTTAATTTTGAATTACAAATAAAATTGAATTTCATATTAATTTTGATGGTTTTTACTAACTTTGGTCACTTCAACCAGACTGTCATTGTGAGTGCCTTAACACAATATTGGTCCAGGGATTGATGCGGCTTTAACTGGCTTTAACCTGTGCACAGTCTGGGTTAAAGCTAGTTTATCTAGATTGGTGGTAACAGTGGAGGAACTCTGCGAGAATACAACAAAGAAAAACAAAATAGCGGCTATTGGATGCTCTCGATTCAACGTTTAAAGTATATTAACCTAGCTGATTTAATCAATTTAGCACTTCAAAAGTAGCGGACTGTGATAGGTCACTATGTGAACAATGTAGACAGCTGTTTAGATTGGGAAAACACATGGACATGTTCTTAATCCAGCATCCTGACACTTTTTCTATAGGGTTGTTTAGCGGGCCCTGTCACAAAGAAAGGGTTGTGGGAGCAACTATCCTTGCGCTATCCAGTGTCAGTCTAGGTAGCAACGAGTATCAAGTTTTTTAAGCCATGGTCACATAGCCGTTAGTGGACGTAGTTGAACGTAGGTGAACGTAGTGGAGGCTAACATGGGTCAAACGTGGTGTAAGGTTGTTAAACTACGTTGAAATACGTTAAGGTATAGCAGGTTTTGGTTGATGAGGCACCGAATGATACGGATAAATATGTTACGGTATGGATGCCGGTACGTTCAACTACTTTCAACTACTTACAACTACGTTAGCCTCCACTATGTCCACTAACGGCTATGTGACCACCGCATGCGTGATGTGGAACGGCCATGGTTTTGTGCGGTTCATAGTATGCTAGAGTATGCTAGAGTACATTTAGAGGTACGTTCTACTGCATTCGACTTCCCCACAGTATGTTGCCATCACAGATGCAAATTCAGCCTGTAACGTACCGCTCTTTTGAACATGTCCAAAAATTAAATCGGAGATCATGGCTCATCCACATTATTACCAAGTTAACATCAAGGACAAATATGGATGCTGGTACTTTCGACTACGTTCAACTACGTTCAACTACTTTAGCCTCCACTACATTCACTTAAGTCCACTAACGGCTATGTGACCAAGGCTTTATTCACTAGTTTGAGTCGGCCAGGGTTCCAAATAAGAAGGGAGAGGGGAGAGAAGGGTATGGAGTGATTTGGGATTATGTTTTTATTTCTGTTCTCAACTTTTGTGGTCTATCCAGGTAGGTGTATTAATGTATGTCTATGATGGGTACTTAACCTTGCAGTTCCGAATTGATGCCTCAGACAAGGGAAGCCCACCATTGAAGGCGGAGCGTCCTGCCGAAGTGTCGATCAAAGTGATTCGCAACATGCAGACACCGAGGTTCAGCAACCTGCCAGCAACCATCTCCCTGAATGTCTCCACAGCGCGGGGGTCAAAGGTCTTCCAGGTCGAAGGTCAGGACAGGTATGTAGTCTTCTATTTGGTACTACACATATTCATTCAATAGGGCATATACGGGCTGGCCGAGATAACGCTAGGTGGCGCTTGTTTACTATCAGTATGTACTCTTTGTGTACTATCAAAGACCCTATAATACTAAGATGGCTCACTCAGCCTGTACTGTGTAATCAAAATGATCAAACCCACCACTTGGTGCGCTGACTGTTCTCTTGGTTAAACAGGTGCTATATTATATGTATAAATGTATATATGAATGTGAAAGATGTGTGATGATGGCGATGCTGATAATGCTGATGATGATGGGTATTTGTTCATAGCAATTTCATATTGATGTGTGTTCATACTTACCTATCTCATGTATAATATAATTGTATGTGTTTACATGCGGAACACCAACCAGCAGCCGGGCTGATCAAACCCACCACAAGGTGGCACTGCAAAATTTACATTACCATGGGAGAGATAGGGACTGAGCCGTCTTAGTATTATAGGGTTTTTGGTACTATTGACACACCCAGGGGAACATGCTAACAGGAACCCCGTCGGTGGAGGAAACCAGAGGATCAGAGTACTCTGCAGACTTTAAGCCGGTGCTCAACTCATTTGACATATTGCGCTAAACCAAAAATCTACCATCTGAAAACTCATTCGACATGTTGCAAATCCCAAAAATCTACCATCTGTTTGATTGCTTGTTGGAGTTTCATATCCTTGCAACATTTAAGGTCATATCAGGACAGATACCGACTTTTGACAGTGTGCACTCATAGCGACTTTATAATACTGCCCCACTGGGAAATCATGCCACCGGCAATATGACCCGATATTCCACTCCGTCACATTGACACTAATCTAACTAGTTCTTGCCCTGTCCTATTAATGCTGAGCACCAAGCTAGGAAGCGACATGTATACATTTTTTACGTCATTGGTTTGACTCGACCGGGAACCGACTCCCGATCTCCCACACGCGAGGCCCCTGCTCTACCGATTCAGCCACCCAACCCGGTAAAACCATGTGAATATGCGTAGTATTTTATTTTTCTTCGCTGGCTATCCACACACAGGGACACCAAGGCCCCATTCAACACCCTGTCATTCGCCGTGGTCGGGGATGACAACGCCCCGCAGTACTTCCAGGTCAACGAGGCCGGGGAGATTGTCGTCAAGAACTCTATGCGGGCTGCCCCAGGCTCAGAGACGCAGTACAAGCTGCGCGTTCAGGTATGACCTCATTTTGGTTGGCTGCAATTTTGTTTTTGGAAACTTCAATGCTCAAACATGTTCTGTGTTATTTTTGTTGTTTATTTTGTTGGGGTATTACACCATTTTGTTTTGGGAAACTTCACTGCTCAAACATGTTCTGTGTTGATTGTTTTGTTGGGGGTTTCACGCCCATTGGCAGTGGATGGGGAGGAGGGGGTTTGAGTGGTGGGGATTAGGGGTGGCGTTAATCTTACGCCGGTGAAATCGTTGTCAAGAACTTGCTGCGGGCTGCCCTGGGTTCAGAGACGCAGTACACGCTGCACGTTCAGGTATGATCTCATGGCCTAGTTTTGGTTGGCCGCCATTTTGTTTTGGGAAACTTCGACGCTCGAACATGTTTTATGTTGAATCGGCGTGAATATGGCCTATGCTGCCGACACGGCGTAAAGCAACCACCAATCAATCAAAAAAAATGTTTTGTGTTGTTTGATTTGTTGGGGTTTTACATCCGTTGGCAGCGGGGGAGGTTTGGGGGGTTGATTGGCAGGGAGTAGTGGTGACATTAATTCGACACTGGTGAGATTGTCGTGAAGAACTCGTTGCGGGCTGCGCTGGGCTCAGAGACGCAGTCCAAGCTGCGTGTTCAGGTATGACCTCATTTTGGTTGGTCGCCATTTTGTTTTGGGAAATTCAATGCTCAAACATGTTTTGTATATTTTGTTTTGTTGGGATTTTACGTGAGTTGGCGGTGGAAGCGGGGCGGTGAGTGGTAGGAGTATTGGTGATGCTAAAAGTTGTATAGTCTGATGGTTATTAGTCTCTGTCTTTTTCTGAAATAAATATAGTAGATTGATTATTATAATGTACATTACTTTACTTTGAAGTAGCTTTTATTTTAAATGGCTAAATTTTGAGATACTTGAAGGACAAACATGGAAAATTAGTTTTGGCCAAAACGCCAAAACTCTGACACCATAAGCTTTACCAGTAGAAGATTATTTAATTGACTCAGTATTCCCTTCGATCCAGCACCAAATGCTTAATAAGTGCACCAGTGTCTAAGTTTTTTTTGGTAAATATTTTATTCATCTGAATAAATATTTTGTCAGCGCCGGGGCACTGGTCTTCCAGCGGTTGGAGTGATCGAATTTGATCTGTATATAGTGGAAGTGGAATGTGTTGCATTGTGTGCAGCACAACCCATTCTGAACATAAAAAGAAAGTGGGGGAGCAGCCTATGCTGTATAGTGTATAGCATAGGTACTCAACATAGTGCAATATATATATATGCATCAAGATAGAGTGTGCAGTAATGTACACTAGTGGTTAAATCATATGCTGTGTTTGTATATCAGTTAGATTTGGTTTTAATAATGGTTAGTCTTTTAATAGTGACATGTTGTGCATGTATAGTGGTTTATATTGTGTGCATTGCTGGTTGAAGATGTAGTTATTCCATGGTGGTTAGATACGTAACATCAAATATAGATAATTATTTTGGTTTAGAAAATGTGATGCTTCATTGGACTATGCACCTTTAACCAAAAAATCGCTTTAACAAAATAATTACTTCAAATTCTTTTTTTTTCAAACAGGTCCAGGACGGCGGCACCCCACCGCGTGAGGCGCTGGCCATGCTGACGGTGAACATGCTGAAGAATCTGCGCGCGCCTGTCTTTGAGAGCAGCCGCTACGTGGCGACGGTGCTTGAGACGCAGGCTATCGGTGTCTCGGTGCTACAGGTCCGGGCGAGGGACGCCGACCAGAAGGCACCCCACAACAGGGTCACCTACGGACTCACCAACGACTACTTCGGGGTCGACCCGGCCACCGGCAAAGTAGCCTTGAAGCGGTCTCTCATAGGGGACACGCGGCGCGAGTACAGGGTGAGTTTGAGGGGTGAGGGAGAGGGGGTCGCTCTGATAGGGGACACGCAACACGAGTACATGGTGGGTTTGAGTCGAGAGGGTGGGGTGGTCGTACTGAAGCGTTCTCTGCTCGGGGAGACGCGGTGGGAGTATAGGGTGTGTTTGAGGGGAGAGGGACGTGGAGGTGGGGGGGTTGCACTGAAGCGGTCTCTGTTAGCGGACATACGGCGGGAGCACAGGTTGAGTTTGAGGGGAGAGGGAGGGGGCTCGCACTAAAACAGTCTCTGATAGGGGACATACAGTGGGAGTACAGGGTGAGTTTGAGCGGAGAGGGAGGAGGGGTCGCACTGAAGCAGTCTCTGTTAGGGGACATACGGCGGGAGCACAGGGTGAGTTTGAGGGGGGACGGAGGGGGGTCGCACTGAAGAGTCTCTGATAGGGGACACGTGGCAGGAGCACAGGGTGAGTTTGAGGGGGGAGGGAGGGGTTCGCACTGAAACAATCTCTGTTAGGGGACACGTGGCGGGAGCACAGGGTGAGTTGGAGGGGAGAGGGAGGGGGGTCGCACTGAAAGAGTCTCTGATAGGGGACAGACGGCGGGAGCCAGGGTAAGTTTCAGGGAGAGGGAGGGGGGGGGGGGTACACTGAAACAGTCTCTGTTAGGGGACACGCGGCGGGAGCACAGGGTGAGTTTGAGGGGAGAGGGAGGGGGAGTCGCACTGAAGCGGTAGGCAGTGGGAATGCATAGTGAGTTTGATGGGAGAGGGACGGGGGGTCGCACTGAAGCAGTCTCTGATAGGGGACAGACGGCGGGAGCACAGGGTGAGTTTGAGGGGAGAGGGAGGGGGGTCGCACTGAAACAGTGTCTGTTAGTGGACACGCAGTGGGAGCACAGGGTGAGTTTGAGGGGAGAGGGCAGGGGAGTCGCACTGAAGCGGTAGGCAGCGGGAGTGCATAGTGAGTTTGATGGGAGAGGGACGGGGGGTCGCACTGAAGCGGTCTTTGATAGGGGACACGCGGCGGGAGTGCAGGTTGATATTGGGGGGAGAGGTAGTGAGGGTGGGGGGGGGTCTCAAGCGGTCTCTGATGCCAGTCATAGGGGACAGGCGGCGCGAGTACAGGGTGAGTTGGGGGAGGGGGTGGGGGGGAGGGGTAGTGTGTGGGTACGTGGGTGGGGGCTGAGGGTGGGACTGGATGTGGTAAGGGGGGGGGGGGGTGTCAGTTGTAACATTGGGCATTCCGTTGAATGATCACATAACTTGTATTTACCCTCCATATCCAGTTGAACGTCTACGCCATCGACCTGGGCGTGCCTCCCCTGCGGACCGGTCCCAACGTCGTGGTAGTGACGGTGCTGCGCAACCTGAACGCGCCGCGCTTCTCGCCACGTGACTTCCGGCGCACCATCCGGCAGGACGCGGCCGCCGGGACGGCCGTGCTGTCCGTGCGGGCGTCGGACCGTGACGACCGGGCGCCGTTCAACCGCATCAAGTACAGCATCATCGGGGACGACGCGGCCGGAAGCTTCTTCAACGTCGACGAGAAGACGGGTCAGGTGACCGTCAGCAACAACCTGGCCAATGATGCGACGCGCAAGTACAAGGTGAGGGGGGTGGGTGGGGTGGTGGAGGGGGGGGGGGGGGTGGGGGGGGGTGACTGTTACAAGGTGGTGTCATTTAAGGAACAACTGAGTGAGTGATTCACACTAGCAGATGCTACTGGAATATGGGTAGGTGGGTGGGTGGGTGAGAGAGTGAGTGGCTGTCACACTAACAGTGCAACTGGAATATGGGTGGGTGGGAGGGTGAGTGAGTGAGTGAGTGAGTGATGAGTGACTGTCACAAAAACAGGCGCAACTGGACTATGGGTACGTCAAAAGGTGGTGTCATTTAAAGCTGCATAGTCCGATGAAATATCAAATTTTTCAAAACTAAACCAATTATCTAGATTTGATTCTACATATCTAACTTAGATACTGATGCACTTATTAAGCATTTGTTTCTGCGTAGAAGGCAATACTGAGTCAATTTAACAGAACCTGTTTACTGCAGAAGTCTATGGTGTCAGAGTTTTGGCAAGCTTGCCAAAACTAATTTTCCATGTTTGCACTCAAAATATCTCAAAAGTTTACCATTTAAAATAAAAGTAACTTTGAACTAATGTAAAGTATATACTAGTGATCGATTTAATATATTTATCTCAGAAAAAATACAGAAATTCAAAACCATCGGAATGAGTGAGTGAGTGAGTGAGTGAGTGGCTACAATAACATGCGCAACTGGAATATGGGTGGGTGGGAGGATGGGTGAGTGAGTCAGTGACTGTCACAATACACATGCGCAACTGGAATATGGGTAGGTGGGTGGGTGAGTGGGTGACAGACTGTCACAATTTATTCTTTTTTTTTCTTTTTTTTTCTTGAAGATTTATACTGCCTATTATGGATAAGCCTGAATAGACTTGTTTTCACCATTAGACAGTTTGTCGATAGAAAGCCCGAGCCTACACTTTTACTAACCCAAGGGATGTTTAACCTCCCACATCACATAGACATGGTATGAGGGCAACTGGCCTTTGATGACGCTGTAAGTTATACACAGTTGTGGAAATCCAAATTAGCAGAGGTGGGGGGCACGGGGAATCGAACCACCAACCTTTAGATTAGGAGTCCGACCTAGAAAAAAGTCAGACACTCTAACCAGTGTGCCATAGAGAACACCAATGTTGTGTCACAAGGAACAAGTGAGTGAGTGACTGTCACAGTACCAGGCACAACTGGAATATACGTAGGTGAGTGGGTGTGTGGATGGTTGGGAGACTGTCAGAATGTGGTGTCACAAGGAATAGGGGAGTGAGTGACTGACTGTCACAATATCAGGCGCAACTGGAATATCAGGAGGTGAGTGAGTGGGTTGGTGGGAGACTGTCGGAATGTGGTGTCGCAAGGAATAGGGGAGTGAGTGACTGACTGTCACAATATCAGGCGCAACTGGAATATCAGGAGGTGAGTGAGTGGGTTGGTGGGAGACTGTCGGAATGTGGTGTCGCAAGGAATAGGTGTGTGACTGACTGTCACAATTTGGTGTCACAAGGATGACTCTCAGGAATGGATGAGTGATCGAGTCACTGTCACAATGTCAGGCGAAACTAGAAAATGAATGGTTGGGTGAGTGTCAGAACTGGGTGTCACGTTGATGATCCACATGTGATATGAGTGAATGGGTGAGTGTCACAACTCAGTATAATAATCGACAAGGACGAGACAACGGTACTGGTTGACTGTCACAACTCGGTGTCACAAAGAATAGCTGAGTGAGGGACTGTCACAATATTGTATGCAACTAGAATAGGAGTGGGTGGGTGATTGACACAACTCGGTGTCACAAGGATGGTGCGCATGTAATATGACTGAGTGGGTGACTCGGTGTCAGAAGGAAATACCATATATCTCCCAATAGAAGCACGATACCCAATAGAGGCACACCCGTCATTTCAAGATTGAAAGCGCACACAAAGCTGCGATCATATTCAGACTGAATGCACATAAAATAAGACAATTCCACTTTATTTCAGAGGCATGACAAAAACAAATCTAAATTTACGATCATATTCAGAATGAATGCACATAAAATAAGACAATTCCACTTTATTTCATAGGCATGACAAAAACAAATAAAAATGGACGATCATATTCAGACTGAATGTACATAAAATAAGACAATCCCACTTTATTTCAGAGGCACGACAAAAACAGATCTAAATTTACGATCATATTCAGACTGAATGCACATACAATAAGACAATCCCACTTTATTTCAGAGGCACGACAAAAACAAATCCATGAAATTCTTTAACTTTGAATAGACGCGCATCCATGTGTCTGCACTCGCGCAATGCGCATCTATTGGGACATATACGGTATGATTATTAGCAAAAACATATATATACATATACATAGACTATTATATTTTGCTCATGTGCAACGTAGTTAGTTTTTACATGCACATATTTGAGAAATATACTGGCTATTTATCGATATATATATATATATACAAAATTTCCCCCCACCGTAGATTCGCATCGTGGCCCAGGACGGCGGCACCCCGCCGAGGCAGGATACCCTGGTTGCCACGGTTACGGTGATACGCAACCTGAAGAAGCCTCGCTTTGACCGCAGCAGCTACGAGGCCAAGGTGCTTGAGACGCTACCCATTGGACAAGTGATCACCAGCGTCAGCGCTACCGATAGGGACAAACAGGTATGCTGCTTCTTTTGCTTTTTCTTTTTTCATTCTTTCTTTTTCCTTTTTCTTTCTTTCTTTTTTTTTTCTTCCTTTTTTTTCTTCCTTTTTTTTTTTCCCCTCTTTTTTGTTTGTCAAATAAATCTTCATTCAATATTCAAATGAAAAGGTTCTTTGAGCTGTGCCGTGGTGGTAGTAGTAGTCTTCCAGTGATCGGTAGCGTGACGTAGCTCAGGCGGTAGAGTGTCCACCTGTGATGGTGCGGGTCATCCTATCGATCCTGCTCAGTTGGACACATTTGCAGTTTGGGTTATTTTCCGTTCCAACCAGTGGTCCACAACTGGTTCATCAAAGGCTCTGGTATGGGATGTCCTGTCTGTGGGAAAGTGCATATAAAAGACCCCTAGCTGTTTATCGGAAAGAGTAGCCTATGTGGCGGCAGCTGGTTTCCTTTAAAAAAATATGCAGAATGACCATGACCATGAGTGTAATACTAATAGTAGTCTATACTGACCCTCTCAGGCAAGGAGCCACATAGAAATGGATTGGGTGATCAATTGAGGGAGCCTTGGTAGTAGTGTAATGGTTAGCACTCTAACCCCGGAATGGCAAGAGGTGTGGGTTCAAAACCTGTTCTAGGCGCAATATTTCTCATTTTCACCCCCCCCACCCTCGCCCCCCCCCCTGACAGATTCCTACACACTCATTCTGTCAGAGTGGGTTCTCAACAGCCAATCACCATACACCTCTGACTAGCTGCCATTTTACTGCTCCAGATTCCGGACAACAAGGTCCTGTATGAGGTGACTGGAAGTGCCACAGCGAGGGAGTACTTCCTGGTGAACCCGACATCCGGTGAGGTATCGCTGAAGAAGTCGCTGATTGCAGACAGAGCGGATAAATACACGGTAAGTTGAGTTAAGGCCCTGTCACACTACGACATAATGACGTCATCGTTGGGAGAATGTGAAAAACGTCGAATTTCTTGGCGTAGTATGCAAATTTGGGCACAAGTTGAACGTGGATGCAGCGTAGTTGATGAGAGCGTAACGTCGGTCAAGCGTAGTGATACCGTCATTCAACGAGAGAGGACAACGTCATTACGCTCACGGAACGTTATGTATGTTATTCCATCGCCAGAAGTATGTTACATGACGTTACATACATCATGACACGGTGGCGAAATGCTGAACGTATGTTGAACGTACATTGGACGTATGTTCGGCGTACGTTCTCCTGACGTTCCCATTACGCCACGTGGACATTTCCACCGGCTTTAATGTGGATCAACATAGTGGAACATAGTGAGCAGCATTTGACTAACGTCCGTTTAACGTCATTGACGTTCGCCGAACGTGTACAGAACGTACGGCGAACGTAAACGCTTACGTTCGAGTTACGTCGAAAGTTTTGAACAAGTTTAAAACCTTGATGCGCGCCGACATAACACGACGTAACGTGACGTAGCTCAACATCAGTCTAACATCATTCTGACATCATCATAACGTAACCCAACGTATGTCAACGTAATGACGAAATGTGAGCACGTCAGGCTTACGTTGTTCATTACGTCATAGTGTGACAGGGGTATTAAGTTTGATTTAACCACAAACATGTAGTACGGTAACTGTATGGCTTCCCCAAGGGGTGATCTTCTAATCGATCAACACATGTTACGGTAAACTAAAGTCCATACTTATGCAAAATACGTTGTTACAACAAATCGGCTATTGAAATCTTTAGCTAGAAGCAGATATATCTATCCATGTATGTAAGGCAGTCCATGGATCAGCTGGTATCTAAGTTGGTGGCCATGGTGACGAGTAGCCTTGCCCGAACAAATTCACCTTATTTCCCTCTTTTCCATTATATATACTATATATATTAAGAATGAGGGTGATATTAGGGGTCGTGCCAGTTCAGCGGCTGCTGCCTTTCCAGCAGGTGGGGCGATAGGTAGCGTTTTCTGGTCGAACGCTACAACCCTCTGTTAAATAATATTCATAGAATATATTTATAGCACATGTTATATATAGTTTCCATTCTATATATTATATAATATATCTTATATTATATCATATAGTATATATATTATATATATAATATATATTAAATATATTATATATATCACTTATATTATATATTATAGATATATATGATATATAGTAAAGATATATATGATATCTTATATATATTATGTATATTATATATATTATGCATATATTATGCATATTATATATGCTATATATTATATATATTATAAATATTACATATATTATATCAAACCAATCATTAAAGCCCCTTTCCACCACCAGGTGATCATTGGAGCAATTGACATGGGCACGCCCGCACAGAAGTCTGAGAACACGGCTACAGTGGTGGTCACAGTCGACCGGAACAAGCAGGCGCCAGTGTTCGCGAACCCGGACTCCTACTCGAAGACCATCTCCGAGACGGCGCGAGGTGGAACCGAGGTACTGCGCGTCAGTGTCAAGGACACCGACCAAATGGTAAGTATCCTCTTAGAACGTAAACCAGACGGGATGGCCGAAGGAGTTGAGCGTCCATCTCCTGTCTTGGTAGATCGTGGGATTCGGACCCACGGGTTTAAACCCTGGTCACATCAAGTCGATGACTTGAAAATTGATACTTGTGCCTTCCCAGCCAGACGCTCTGCATTATTAATATTAGGATAGGGCAATGACTGTTTATGACTGAGTCAAGTCATGGTGCTGGCTGCCTGGTCTCCCAGTGGGGCAACACTAACAAGTCACCAGTAGTGCACACTGTTACAAGTCGCTACCTGTCCTGATATAACCTTAGACGTTGCCAGGATGTAAAAGTCCAGCAACCAACCAACCGTGGCGCATAAATGCCTGGAGAGCCGATACCTTTTAAGTTGTGCTGATCCAACTGCAATGTTGCTGCAGTTTAGTTTGATCTTTGTAGCGGAGTGATTCATCTCATCGCAAGCCTGACTGCCCTTTTTATTTACGAGTGTCTCATTACGGGTCGGCTCCGGCTAATTGCGGACGGTTATCTACGAGTAACCCAGGGTACATTCTCACCCCAAACTGCTTACGGGTCATCCAAAGTTTTCAATATTTTCATGATAGTGAAAAGCGTAGAACTTTTCCAGACTCTCCCCATCTCCCCGCGACCCCCGCAAAGTAGTTAACATCAACATTTTAATACGTAATATAAAGTTTGCCGAAAAATATCCACATTTTATTAAACGATAAAAGTTGTACTTGATTGACACCCCTCATCTCCATGTCATATGCATTGTATGATTGTGAAAACAATTTCGGCTTTGACATATATGCATAAAATATATACCTTCATATGAATATGGATTCGGCTATTATTTGGAATCTTTTCCGCTATTATTTGGAATATTTTCACTTTTGGTTTCCATGTCACAAAAGTGGTACACAGTTTCTGAGAACGACCCATATATTATTCACAAATTATTCACCGCTAACACTCCTCTTCCACAGAGACCGTTCAGTGACGTCACACTGAGGGTGATTGGCGACGACTCAGCCCCGACCTTCTTCGAGGTCACAGCAGCGGGGTCAATCAAGGTCAAGACCGGGTCAAACCTGGCAACCGACAGAAAGACTGACTATACGGTAGGTATATGCTGATATATCGTCCCCTCGTCTGCTTCCACCAATATAAGGCATATTGATAATGGTAATCTGTGCTAGCTAATGGTAAAGTGTTTGTCTGATTCCATCAAGATAATGCATACTGATAATGTTAATCTCTGCTAGCTAAGGGTAAAGTGTTGGTCTGATTCCACAAAGATAATGCATACTGATAAAGGTAATCTCTGCTAGCTAAGGGTAAAGTGTTGGTCTGATTCCACACAGATAATGCATACTGATAATGGTAATCTGTGCTAGCTAAGGTTAAAGTGTTGGTCTGATTCCATCAAGATAATATATACGGGTAATGGTAATCTCTGCTAGCTAAGGGTAAAGTGTTGGTCTGATTCCAGCAAGATAATGCATACTGAAAATGGTCATCTGTGCTAGCTAAGGTTAACGTGTTTTAAAGTGGTGGTCTGATTCCACAAAGATAATGCATACTGATAATGGTAATCTGTGATAGCTAAATGCAAAGTGTTGGTCTGGTTCCAGCAAGATAATGCATACTGATAATGCTAATCTCTGCTAGGTAAGGGTAAAGTATTGGTCTGATTCCACAAAGATAATGCATACTGATAATGGTAAAGGGTTGGTCTGATTCAAGCAAGATAAAGCATACTGATATTATGATAATGGTAATCTCTGCTAGCTAAGGGTGAAGTGTTGGTCTGATTCCTCAAAGATAATGCATACTGATAATGGTAATATGCGATAGCTAAATGTAAAGTGTTGGTCTGGTTCCAGTAAGCCTGCCATCCAGTGGCAGCAACTTACAGATACTGCCTATCTATATATATAGGTTTCCACCAACTCTACCGATTCCCACCATCTTTTTCCTACCAGCGGGAACCATTCCTTTATTATGTTGTTTTTATTCACAGTGGGATTTGGGTGTTAATTGGGGTATTTTTGTGTTAGTAAGTCAAGATGTCTTGACTATTGATAAATTTATTCATTAGTAGTGGGAAGGAACTATAGCTCGACCGATTTCCGTATTATGTTGTTTTGTACGCAGTAGAATTTGGGTGTTAGTTGGGGTATTTTTGTGTTAGTAAGTCAAGATGTCTTGACTATTGATAAATTTATTCATTCGTAATAGTAGTGGGAAGGAACTATACCTGGACCGATTCCCGTATTATGTTGTTTTGTACGCAGTAGAATTTGGGTGGTAGTTGGGGTATTTTTATGTTAGTAACTCAAGATGTCTTGACTATTAACCAATTTATTCATTGGAATGAGGAATCCCGATGTTGGTTGGAAGGAACTATAGCTCGACTGATTCTCGTATTATGTTGTTTTGTACGCAGTAGTATGTGGGGGTTAGTTGGGGTATTTTTATGTTACTAACTCAATATGTCTTGACTATTAACCAATTTATTCATTGGAATGAGGAATCCCGATGTTGGTCGGAACGGACTATAGGGAAGCGGAAGCCAGCAGGTAGGATGGAAATACTTGTCACATCTTGTAACAGTGGACATGCAGCTTTAAGTAAGTAATCGTACTGGCTTTCAGCTGCGGGTCGAGGCGCATGACGGAGGGACGCCATCGAAAAGCAGCACAGCCATGGTTCACATCACCGTCACCCGGAACCTGAACGCCCCGGAGTTCATCAAGAACAACCTGCGTGTCGAGATCACCGACAACGCAGCACCCGGCACCAAGGTGGCACAGGTGGCAGCCAAGGACAAGGACAGAGGGGTAAGACTAGTAGGATTGGAACCCCCTCACCTACACACACACACACACCTACACACACACAGCCCCACACCTACCCACCCAGCCCCCACCCCCACACCGACAATGCAGCACCGGCACTAATACCCCTGTCACACTACGACGTAACGAGCCAGCGTGAGCCTAACGTGGTCATTTTTCGTCATTACGTTGGGTTACGTCATGATGATGTCAGAATGATGTTAGAATGACGTCGAGCTACGTCACATTACGTCGTGTTACGTCGAGTTACGTCAAGGTTTTGGACATGTTCAAAACTTTCGACGTAGGTCGAACGTAAGGGTTTACGTTCGCCGTACGTTCTGTTCACGTTCAGTGAACGTCAATGACGTTAAACGGACGTTATTTCAACGCTGCTCACTACGTTCAACTACGTTCCACTACGTTGACCCACATTAAACCAAGTGCAAATGCCTACAAGGCTTAATGGGAACGTCAGGAGAACGTCACGAGAACATCAGGAGAACGTCAGGAGAATGTGCATTCAACGTACGTTCAATGTCTCATGACATAGCTAATGTCACGTAACGTTCTTCTGGCGATGGAATAACGTTCATAACGTTCCGTGAGCGTAGTGACATTGTCCTCTCTCGGTGATTGATGGTATCACTACGCTTTACCAACGTTACGCTCTCGTCCACTATGCTGCATCCACGTTCAACTTGTGCCCGAATTTGCATACTACGCCGAGAAGTTCAACATGCTTCACATTCTCCCTACGTTGACATCGTTACGTCGTAGTGTGACAGCCCCATAAGGTGGCACAGGTGGCAGCCAAGGACAAGGACAAAGGGGTAAGCAGGATTAGAACCCCTCACCTACACACACACACCTACACACACACACATCCCCACACCTACCCACCCAGCCCCCACCCCACACCGACAATGCAGCACCCGGCACATAGTGTATGATATATGGTATAACACATAGTGTATGATATATAAATTATAACCGATAATATAGAAACTATATAGATAATAAATTGTAGATTTACTCTAAATAATATGTTATAATAGAAATTGGATATAATATAGACTGTATAAATCATAATAATAGCTAACTAAACACATAAAGTTCCAGTGAATACTGCTGACTCAGCGCTTTCTTTGAGTGGGGGGTTTGTGTTGCTCAGCGGTTGCAAATTTTGTAGTAGTTGGTAATATTGTGACAGTTGGTAATATTGTGACAGTTGGTAATAATGTGACAGTCAGTAATAGTGTGACAGTTAATAATATTGACACAGTTGGTAATAGTGTGACATTAATATTGTGACAGTTGACTATAGTGTGACAGTTGGTAATATTGTGACAGTTGGTAATACTGTGACAGTTGACAATACTGTGACAGTTGGTAATATTGTGACAGTTGACAATAGTGTGACAGCTGGTAATATTGTGACATATGGTAATATTGTGACAGCTGGTAATATTGTGACAGTTGGTAATATTACTGGCCACTATTGCATGTGACCTGCATTTAACACCGCTTGTCATTGATCCTGTGCAGGCTCCGAACAATGTGATCCAGTACCAACTGACCGGAGACGGAGAATCACTGAAGTACTTCTACATCAACCCATCATCAGGAGAGATCACCCTTCTACAGAGTGTCCTGTCCACCAGGCAGTCCATCTACAGGGTGAGCGAAACCTGCGAATACTTCCCTAAAACTTGCGGTTAAGTCACAAGTTCTCAGAAGCGCTTTGAGTTATACACACATCATATTCCCTACCACCAGATGGGATGGACGAATACGTTGAAGGTATGTCTCCTGTTTTGGGAGAGCAGGGGATTCAAACCCATGGGTTTGTGGGTTCGCCCCCTGGTAGAGTCAAACCAATGACTTAAAGTTTGATACTTGTCGCTTCATAGCCAGGCGCTCGGCATTATTATGATAGGGCAAGGACTGGTTGGCTCAGGGTCAGGATAATGGGACTGAGTCGCATATCAGGTCATGGTGCTGGTGGCCTAGTCTCCCAGTGGGGAAGCACTATAAAGTCACCATGACTACAGTCACAAGTCAGTACACGTCCTGATATAATCTTAGATGTTGCTAGGACATAAAACAACAAGAAACAAACAAAACAAACAATATTTCCTACCAGCTGAATGAAGGAAAGCTGTTCTGGGCTATCCTGTGGACATGCCGCTATAGGATTCAGCCCAACTAGATTAAAGATTCACCCCATACTACAGTAGGCTGAGTAGGGGTGAAGAACAACCCTATATAAAAAGTGGAGAAAATGTGGGTAAATGAAATGAGCACATAAATTCTTAATTTACAAAGAAAAATATATTCTTCATATACCTTGATATATTTACCTTCAACTTTTAAACTGATTAGTAGATTAGTCCAATAGAGATCAATAAACTTTAATCTTTGAATTACCAGAGCCCACATGTCAGCATGGCAGCCATTGGCAGGAAGTTGAGAGGTTCCTGGGTAATAATTCAATCTAGGTCAGGAAGCAGTCATTTTCATTGGCTGAGGTAGTCGGGTGGTGAACCAGTTCATTCAAACATGGAGGATTTACTTTATGGACTCTATCTCTATCAGTTCAAACTGATTTTTTGTCATTATGCCTTGATATTATGTGATTTGAACACTTTGAATAGTATATCTTGAGGGGAAAACATATACAATTGGATTTTAATGAACATAATGTAGGAATACCAAACTAAGACCATCAACATGACTTAAAAATGTATTCTTGTCGTTTCCTAGCAAGGCACTCGGCATTTCTGGGATAGGGCAAGGAGCAGTGGAATGAGAAAGACCACTCATTTGCGATTGAAATTTCCGCTGCTTAATCAGCTGTGGTGTTCTCTGTGGCAGAGTGGTTAGAGTGTCTGACTTTCTTCTAGGTCGGACTCCCAATCTGAAGGTCGTTGGTTCGATTCCCCGTGCCCCCACCGCTGTGTATAACTTACAGCGACATCAAAGGCCAGTTGCTCTCATACCATGTCTATGTGGTGTGGGAGGTTAAAAATCCCTTGGGTCAGTAAAAGTGTAGGCTTGGGCTTTCTATCAACAAACTGTCTAATGGTGAAAACAAGTCTATTCAGACTTATCCATGATAGGCAGTATAAATCTTCAAGAACAAAAAAAATCAACTAATGTACAACAACAACAACAAAAAAACCAGTGAGAGACGCATTTTCTCCAACTTTTACATAGGGTTTGTAATTCACCTCTGGACAGAGTCAGACGTGAATCTTTTATCTATCCTACTCTGGGGTAGGTGTGATTCTTTTATCTAGGGTGATACCAGTTTCTGCTTTGTGTATTTGTAGATAAAGGTGGTGGCGTCTGATAAGGGCGTTCCCCAGCTGCAGGATGAGACAACGGTGGAGGTCAAGGTCATAAGGGACAGAGGAACGCTGCGCTTCTCCACCAATCAGTACCGGCGTACTGTCTCAGAGAACAAGGTCATCGGCAGTGACGTCATCAAAGTCAGCGCATCACCAGCGGTAAGGATTCGGCTATTTGCATATAAGTCAGAATTTACTTTCTTTTTGTTTCTCATTTTTGGGGGGGGGGGAGTGGGAGTAAATATAAATATTTTATTTAATAGGTTTCCTTTTATCAGTGCTTAAATACTACTTTTTCAGTCGTTGTTTAAGTTGGGATTATTTACACAAAGATTGGTTGGTAGAATATTTATAGCTCGAGGTAGAGTGTATCAGGTTATGGTAACAATATAGATATGCCTTTCAATGTTTGTAAACATTGTGTATGCGCGCGCAGCTCGGCTGCAGAACCAAGGCACACTGCCACTGAAATTGGTCAATAGTAGCAGTCTGTACTGACCTCTCAGGCAAGGAACCACATAGACAGGTGGGTGTGGATAGGGTGATTGTATTAGGGAGCCTAGGTAGTGTAATGGTTAGCATGCTAGCCCCAGAATGACACAAAGTGTACAGTCGAATCCCGCTCTAGGCGCAATATTTCCCATTTTCATCACCCCCAAGACACTGCGTGCTGTGACATGGATCCTGTACAAGCTACACGCTGTATGGTTGTTGAACCTACCCTGTGTATGTATGTAAGTGGATTGTCTGTAGGTACCTGTAAGGATTAAATGACTTATGGATGTAACTCTTTGAAAAGACTTATACTCTAGTGTATGAATTACGTGAGATATCTAAATTTGGTTTATGAATCAAACCAGACTGTCCCACATAACCCTGCAGAGAAAATTAACGAAAACACCACGTCCATATAAATGCAAACACTAGATACAACTTAATGTTTATATTTATATTAAAATATGTTCCACTATATACATATTCTTCTTTTATCTTTGCATGAACCTCTTTACTTGTCGATATCAAATATATTTATTGATGGTGTCCCCAACAAAGACCATATTGACGGCGAATGTACAAAGGGTTTAAGCTCAAATTAGGAATTTAATTTAATGCTGCTGTTATTTCCCAGGGGTGCAGCACTATAAAGTCACCATGAATAAGTAGTCACAAATCGGTACCCGTCATGATATGACCTTAGATGTTCCTCGGACTAAAACAACAACAAACAAACCAACCTATTTCCGGGGTCGGCCTCCTTCTGATTCAGGAATTTCAAAATATGAATATAATTTGAGAGTCCCAAATAAAATCTTTGACGAAATGAAGTCAAAGAGTATACACCAAATCAGATTTCATAAAACTCAGGCAACCATGACAAACTCCCCCCCCCCCCAAATTTGATCTCGCCCACATAACCAGTAATTAATTTTATTTGTAATTCTGCTCCAGGACCATGTGGTTTACAAGATTACGGGCTACAGCACGGCACCAGACTACTTCAAGATCGAACAATCCACCGGGCGAATCACCATCAAGCGCTCTCTCAAGCTGGATACTTCGAAGCTCGTCACCTACAGCCTCCAGATCGAGGCACGACGCCAGTTTGAGGTGTCTGAGCAGATCGCTTACGCCACCATAAACATCACCATCAACCGCAATGAGTTTGCGCCCCGCTTCGCTCGCAGCGAATACCGAAAAGACCCACTCTCCGAGAAGACCGAAGTGGGAGCCAGCATCCTCCAAGTCCAGGCTACCGACCAAGATAAGGTAAAGAACTGTTATCCTATTATCTACACTGTTTGTGTTTTCTGTCCATATGTGGACCTGGTTTCCTTCTCTATCTAGACTGCCATCTTGCTGCTGATTTTATCTGTTCGGGGGAGAAAAGGGAAGAAGGAAAAACACATCTTCGGAATTTAGTACCAGGCATCTCGGAGCGAGTAGGGGGTGCGGGACGTAGCTCAGGTGTTAGAGTGTCCATCTGTGAAGGTGTGGGTCATCCGATTGATTCTGCTCAGTGGATCCATTTGCAGTTTGGGCTATTTTCCATTCTAACCAGTGGTCCACAACTGGTGCATCAAAGGCTGTGGTATGTGATGTTCTGTCTGTGGGAAAGTGCATATAAAAGAACCCTTGCTGCTTATTGGAATGAGTAGCCTATGTGGCGGCAGCGGGTTTCCTCCAGAGAAATATGTCAGAATGTCCAATAGCCGATGATAAAAATCAATGTCCTCTAGAGGTGTCAATAAATAAAACAAGCTTTTGGAGCGAGTAGAGATCGGCCAAGGTGGGCTAATCGGTAGGGCGCCGGCCTCGCGTGTGGAAGGTCAGGAGTTTGGTTCCCGGTCGAGTCAAACCGATGACTTTAAAGTTGTGGCTTGTCACTTCCTAGCCTAGCGCTCGGCATTAATAGCATATGCCAAGGACTGGTTAGCTAAGTGTGAGGATAATCAGGAAAAACGTGAACACAGCAAATATAGTTATGGCATTTTTAATTAAGGAAAGTTAAACGTCAGGTTATACAAATGTCAGCTCACAAATGCTTAAGAAACGAGGCTAGAGATGCTATGGCCCTACTTTCCACTTTCACATGTAGGGTGGGTGGGAGGCCAATTTAAGGCTGGTTATTGTCTCCTGGCTCCTCCGGTCGTAATGACCAAACCCCGTCGCCGCGCCGCCTTATACAGCAAAAGTCTACCCGAAAAGGTGCGCATCGGCAATACAAGTGTACTGCATAATATGTCATCAAGTCCTGTTTACCCGATCGGCGACCAGGTTTAGAAAAGACCTGCTAGTTGGCATTTGAGTTTGTTACATAGTTTTAAAGAATTCCGCTAGTCGGCGACACAATAGACGTCCTTAGTACTGGCACGCCTTGGTCTGTATTCGCGATCCTGATTACCCGCAATGCCAAAGCATTACGCACAATGTGACTGTGTTCGGATTTTGGCTCATGGTGCCCACAGCCTGATTTCCCAAAAGGGCAGCACTATAAAGTCGCCATGAGTGCGTACCGTCACAACTCGGGTCGTCCTGATGTGACCTTAGATGTTGCCACGACGTAAAACTCGAACAACTAACCAACCAATCATCTGGTCACATCTGTCTGTTTTCTAGGATGTCATGGACTACACCATCATTCCAAAGGAACCAGAAACTGAATTCTTCTACCTACATCCGGAGACGGGCGTGCTGTCACTGGCCAAGGTGCTGAGCATGGAGGACAGGATCTACTACAGGGTGAGTGGAGTTGTCGAACAACAGTGGCGCCATCTATTGGCGTTATTTGGGCATATATTATCAACATCGGCGAATGGAAGATTGGATCTACTACAGGGTGAGTGGAGTTGTCGAACAACAGTGGCGCCATCTATTGGCGTTATTTGGGCATATATTATCAACATTGGCGAATGGAGGATTGGATCTATTACAGGGTGAGTTGAGTTGTCAAACAACAGTGGCGCCACCTATTGGCGTTATTTGGGCATATATTATCAACATCGGCGAATGGAGGATTGGATCTATTACAGGGTGAGTTGAGTTATCAAACAACAGTGGTGCCACCTATTGGTGTTATTTGGGCATATATTATCAACATCGGCGAATGGAGGATTGGATCTATTACAGGGTGAGTTGAGTTATCAAACAACAGTGGCACCATCTATTGGCGTTATTTAGGCAGATACTATCAGCATCCGCGAATGTAGGACTGGATGTAGTACAGGGTGAGTTGAGTTGTCGGACAACAGTGGCACCATCTATTGGTGTTATTCAGGCAGATATTATCAACATCCGCAAATGTAGGACTGGATGTAGTACAGGGTGAGTCGAGTTGTCAAACAACAGTGGCATTGGCATATATTGGCATTATTGGGCAGATATTATCGACATTTACAAATGGCGGACTGGATCTATTACAGGGTGACTCGAGTTGTCAAACAAATGTGCCATCTATTGGCGTTATTTAGGCAGGTATTATCAACAGGTGCAAATGGAGGACAGGGTGTACTACACGGTGACGCGAGTTGTCAAACAACCGTGACGCCATCTATTGGCATTATTTAGACAGATATTTTCAACATCTCCAAATGGAGGATCAGATCTACTACAGGGTGAGTCAAGTTGTCAAATAACAGTGGCGCCATCTATCCACATTATTTAGGCAGTTAGTATTGACATTCACAAATTGAGGAATTGATGTACTACAGGGTGGGTCAAGTTGTCAAATAACAATGGCGCCATCTATTGGCGTCATTGAATCAAATATTATTTGATATTCGCGAACCGACTTCTAAAACTGAGAGTCCATTAACATGAACTGTGACATGTGATATCCGATGTGTGATGTACGATATGCATTTTAAAGATTACACATAAATACGCTTAGAAGTGATTTGTTTTCTGGTGTCTAGAAGTTACTTAATTCCCCCTCCCAATATCTCAATATACTGTTTTACCAACAAACAAACAAAAAACAATCGCTAAAATAACCACTCAATCAATGTTTATTGCGATTCAGTTCAACATCAAGGCGAGTGACCAGGGTCGGCCTGAGAAGACAGCCACGACCCTCGTCTATGTGAAGGTACAACGTGACCTTAAAGCACCGACCTTCGAATCGCAGCCCTACAAGGTCATCATCCCTGAGACTTCGCCCTTGGAAAAGAGCATCCTCACCCTGAGAGGACGCGACGACGACAAAATGGTGATCAGGCGATAGAACTATGTTTTTACACTAAGTGATATTGATTTGATGCGCCTTGTGGTGATTCGCAAGGATGGATGTGCAGCAAAGTGTGGCATGGAGGCCAAAAGTCAAAACATTCCAAATAATAGCAGAAAGCATTCCCAATGATAGTAGAACGCATGTTTGTCTGAAGATGTCCATGCTGTGCATATGTCAGAGTTGAAAAAACACTATTTCATTTTTCCAAACAAATATGTCAGAATATCCAATAGCCGATGATCAAAATCAATGTCCTCTAGAGGTGTCAATAAATAAAACAAGCTTTCCGAGCGAGTAGAGACCAGGCAAGGTGGCCTAATCGGTAGAGTGCGGGCCTCGCGTGCGGAAGGTCAGGAGTTTGGTTCCCGGTTGAGTCAAACCGATGACTTTAAACTCATGTAACATGGAAATCAAGCACATCCAGAACATCATTTTTGCACATACAACACATTCAAACAAGATTTTATTGATTTTAGTTAAGCAAAAATGACATATGTCTTACAAGAAAAATGTTGGAAAAAAATTGACCGGGAATCGAACTCTCCCGATCTTCCACACAGCAAGTCTACATTGTACCGATTCGGCCACTGCGCTCAGTGCTTGAGATATAAGCGTGTGGTTCTGATCATTTTTCTGATTACTCCCACAGGGATCCCTGGTCTATGAGATAACTGGGATTGTGCCTGCTCCTTACTTCTTCGGGGTTCGCCAGACGTCGGGCGTTATCTACGTAAAGAGTACACTGCGCAACGACAAGCTCTTCACATACACGGTAAGTCAACCAGGGGGAAACATGCAAGAAGCGATAACAGCTTATCCTGCGAATAACCGCTTTCGCGGAGTTGTGTGTTGCGAGAAGGTTGCACCTAGATTCATATATGCAAGAGCGAACATTACTTGGGAATATTTAGCTATCCGCTCAGGATTTTTTTAGGATTTCAGGTGCAAAACCCCATAAACACCAATCCAAAAATTGAGATAACCATTGGCGTAAAACATTCATATTTTGTTGTCATTGCTCCATAACCATTTCATCACAAGAAAAGTGGAATTAGTAAAAATTAACATTAGCTTCAGGTAACAATCTTTTATTTTAATTAAGATTTAGGATTGGCGTTTGCAGGGTTTTGCGCCTGAACTTTTCATTTCAAGATTGGGGATTTCCTTCGCATTTATAACTGTCTTCTAATAGAAATACAGAGTTGATTCTGCTACAATAACATCATATATATTAGTTTTAGCACTCTTCTTTCTGATATATTCAAACATAGCTGTCATATAAAAGAAATAAAACATTTACATTTGGTATAATATTATTTCTATTACAAGTATTAGCTGAAGTATTGTTTTCTGATATATTAAAATGTTACTGTTATATAAAATAAATACAACATTTAAATCCCTATAATAATATAATTTCTATTAACTCTAGCATTGTTTTCTGATATATTCAAATATTACTGTCATATAAAAGAAATGCAACATTTATATCCCTTCAATAATATCCTTTCTATTAGCTCTAGCATTGTTTTCTGATATAGTCAAATATTACTGTCATATACAAGAAATACATTAAAATCTGCTACAACAATATCATTTCTATTAGTGCTGGCATTGTTTTCTGATATATTTTAATATAATTGTCATTCAAAAGAAATACAACATCCAAAACCGCTACAATATGGAGAGTTCAGGTGCAAAACCATGTATACGCCAATCCAAAAATTGAGTTTAAAAAAAAGGATTTTTACCTAAAAAATAAGTTTAAAGCACATTAATTCCACTTTTCCATATTTACGTATTTACACTTTTCCATACAAACATATTTACGTAACCCCACCCTCTTTGTTGACAGTTGACAGCCGTCGTCTATGACTCAGCGAACCCGTCCACAAAGACAGAGGCGAATGTGACAGTGACAGTGACACGGAATGCGAACCGGCCCCGCTTCCAGCCTTACGATTATCGCCGAACGGTGCTGGAGATCATCCCCATAGGAACGAGCATCGCACAGGTCAAGGCCACGGACCAGGACAAGGTCAGCATTACATCAAATATTCACCCCTACCAAAGACCCTATAATACTAAGATGGCTCACTCCCTATCTCTCCCATGGTAATGTAAATTTTGCAGTGCCACCTTGTGGTGGGTTTGATCAGCCAGACTGCTGGTTTGTGTTTCACATGTAAACACATAGAATTATATTATACATGAAATAGGTAAGTATGAATACACATCAATATGAAATTGCTATGAACAAATACACATCATCAGCATCATCATCAGCATCGCCATCATCACACATCTTTCACATTCATATATACATTTATACATAAAATATAGCAGCTGTTTAACCAAGAGAAGAGCCAGCACACCAGGTGGTGGGTTTGATCATTTTGATTACACAGTACAGGCTGAGTGAGCCATCTTAGTATTATAGGGTCTTTGCCCCTACCCAGAGAAAGGGTGAAGATAGATAACAGATTCACTCCATAATTGGAGTAGGGATGAAAAATGACCTCTTAGAAAAAGAGGCGAAAGGTTGTGTAAATGAAATCATAGACTTAAAGTTGCATAGTCCGATGGCTTTGAGTTTCTGTCACTTTCTGAGATAAATACATTAAATCGATCATTATAAGCTACTTTACTTTAGGTTGAAGTAACTTTTAGTTTATATGGCTAACTTTGGAGATATTTAAAGTGACAACATGCCAAATTAATTTTGGCAAGCACGCCAAAACTTTGATGCCATAGGCTTATGCAGTAACCAGTTTGATTAAATTGACTCCCCATTCCCTTCTATGTGACAACAAATGCTTAATAACTGTGCCAGTATCTAAGATAAATATGTAGAATCAAATCTAGGTAAGTGCTTTGGTTTTGAAAATTTGATGCTTCATCGGAATGTGCAACTTTAAACATTGATGCTTGTAGCTTCCTAACCAGGCGGTTGGCATTATTAGGATAGGACAAGGACTGGTTGGCTCAATGTCAGGATAATGTGACTGAGTGTGATATCAGATCATGGTACTGGCAGCCTGGTATCCCAGAGGGCCAGCACTATAAAGTTGCCATGAGTGCGCACTGTCACAAGTCGGTACCCATTGTGATATGACCTTAGATGTTGCTAGGACGTAACACAACAACAAACAAACTTATTTTAAGAAGCAAAATATATTCTTTATTTACATCTTCATATTTATGGGCTACTTTTGAGGTGAAAAATATAATAACACATATAGTTCAATGGACTTTAAAAGTGAAATCGACAGCATTCTGTGGTCGGCGTCTTGTCTGTTTGCATTCTTTCCCATTTCACCAATTATATGGTGATATAAATTATAACTTAAAAGTAGCCTTGATACCGGAAACACCACATCCGCAGTTAATTCCTACTGAAGAGGTTTTTGCATAGTTCAGTGGTTTTAAGTTTCTGTCATGTTGTGAGAGAAATACATCAGGTTGATCATCATAATCTACCTTACTTTAGTTTGATGTTTGTTGTTGTTTTACGTCCTAGCAACATCTAAGGTCATATCAGGACGGGTACCGACTTGTGACAGCGTGCACTCATGGCGACTTTATAGTGCTGCCCCACTGGGATACCAGTCCACCAGCACCATGACCTGATATCCCACATAGTCACATTATCCTGACACTGAGCCAACCAGTCCTTGCCCTATCCTAATAATGCCGAGCGCCTGGCTAGGAAGCAACAAGGATAAATTTTTAAGTCATTGGTTTGACTGGACTAGGGTTCGAACTCACGATCCCATGGTCTACCAACACGGGAGACGGATGCTCTAACTCATTCGACCATCCTGTCTGGTATCTTTAGTTTGAAGTAACTTCACTTTAAAATTACTAACTTAGCAGATACTTGAAGTGTAACTGTAAGCATACCAAATTAATGTCTTTCATAAGAGCGATTCTTATTGGGCAAAACCGAGTTTTAGCAATCAGATTGCGGCCGCCCCGACCCCAATCCCCCGGCCTGACTTTTCGAGGTTTTCTTTGCTGATGGCCAATCACATCTCCATAGATTGGAAAGCTTTTTGCTTATGTATACAGGAGGAGCGGGATGTAGCTCAGGCGGTAGAGTGTCCACCTGTGAAGGTGTAGGTCATCCGACCGATCCTGCTCAGTGGACCTATTTGCAGTTTGGACTATTTTCCGTTCGAACCTGTGGTCCACAACTGGTTCATCAAAGGCTGTGGTATGTGCTGTCCTGTCTGTGGGAAAGTGCATATAAAAGATCCCTTGTTGCTTATCGGAAAGAGTAGCCGGTTTCCTCCAAAGAAATATGTAAAAATGACCATATGTGGTTGACGTCCAATAGCCGATAATAAAAATAAATGTGCTTTAGAGGGATCGTTAAATAAAACAAGTTTTACTTTTGTTTAATATTCACAGGACACTGTCTACTACGAAATGTTGGACACGAGTGGTGAAGCAACATCGGCTGCTGATTTCTTCTACATAAACAGAGACACAGGTGTTATCACACTGGCAAAGCCACTCAGTCAGAGCGCCTCCACTGACATCCGGGTAAGCTACTCTTCGATATGTCAGCTAAGCGCTTACCCATTAATTAATATGCCCTTCGAAAGCCTGTACCCTTCCCTGCCCAACAGCTTTTGCGAAAACCCCAACAGGTGGCAACAACCATAAATAGCAACAGTCTGTAGTGTCCCCAATTATTGTTTCTATTTCAGTTAATTTGCTATTCCCTTAGTTACTGCCTTACACAGATAGACTAGATACCTGTGCGAATATAATTGCCACTGATTTGATTTAAATGCTTCCTTGCTTGTGTGGTAATCCCCAATTATCGCCCGCTATGATTTGTGAGTGGTGTTCTAAATGGCATGTAGGGGCCAGGCCAGGTCAAGGTCATCAGGTCGGCTTTGACCCACTTCGGGGCTTGAGTTGCGAATTAAGAGTCTTAGCCACGTAAGGCCATCCAAGGCACCCCCTAGGTTGAACACTAACCATCATTTGTCCATTCAAATTTAAGTATGTGTGTGTATATATGCAAATTTATGAAGAGTTCAGGAACAAAACCCAATAAAAGCCAATCCAAAAAATGTATTAAAATAACAGATTTTTCCCTAAAGATAATTTTAATTCTCACTAATTCCACTTTTCTTGAGATGAAATGATTCTGAAGCAATAAACAACAAAAATAGGAATGCAATGAAAAGAACTTTTTGAACATTTTATTCCAATGTTTATCTCAAATTTTGGATTGGTGTGTATAAGGTTTTTTGCCTGAACTCTTCATATATATATATATTATGACACAATTTGAAAGAAGGCATATAGAGGTTAGAGGTCAAAGCACCATAAGTGCAATCTCGTTCTGGTCTGCTGGCTTTCGAGAACGCTGAAGATACTTTAGCGAACATAAAGTCTGTATGCCTGCAAGCCACTCACAAGTTATTGTTTGCGATAACCTTGGCTTATCACTATCTATGTCTGAAGCGTTCAGGCACAAAAACCGACAAATCCATTTGAGTTGGTTTTTTTAAAGTAAAATTTATTGATCTGATTTCCCATTAAAGTCTATCAATTTCAATATTGCATAGTGCATTATATAGGGATGTGTCAGATTCTGCAAACAAATGGATTTGACTATCAGAATGACGGCAGCTTCAGCTGAAATGTGGTAGTCATGGTTTCATTTCGGCCTAAATGGCATTTGTCGGTTTTAGCGACTGAACCCTCTAATTCTATTTTGTCCATATATATGTATAATATGATATTATATATATGTGATGATTTGTGAGGAGGACGGCTAAAAGCTTGTGATAACATAGTCCATGCCAACTTGGGTTACACTGGAATATGCATCAATTAAGAGTTACTAGTAATTAATGCCTTGGCCTAGCTCAAGCCCCAATGGAGACCAGCAAAGATGCAGCAGTCACCGCCTTGCTTTGTAAAGTTCATCGCGCCCTGTTTCACTGGTGTTCATACAAGACGCTTGTTTCGCCAATATGCCTACAAGATGCTGTCATCCTACAAGAACCTGGTTTCCGCACTACTTACAGAAGATGGGTTCTGAAGTACTCCGGTGTTCCAAGTACTGACGGAAGATGCTGGTTCTCGAGTATTCGGTTTTCCACAGTAGGCCTCTACTCATAAAGGAAGCTGATTTCACCAGCACTTATTGATTATGCTGGTTTACTCAGTACTAATAAAAGATACTGACTTCCTCAGTACTTTTACAAGATGCCAATTTGTTTCAGTACTCACACAAAATGCCAGTTGCATCAGTACTCATACAAGATCCTGGTTTTGTCAGTTACTCATACAAGATGCCAGTTTCGTCAGTACTCATACTTGCCAGTTTTGTCAGTACTCATACAAGATGCCAGTTTGTCAGTACTCAAACAAGATGCAAGTTTTGTCAGTACTCACACTTGCCAGTTTCATCAGTACTCATACAAGATGCCAGTTTCATCAGTACTCATACAAGATGCCAGTTTCGTCAGTACTCACATGAAATGCCAGTTTTGTCAGTACTCACATGAAATGCCAGTTTCATCAGTACTCATACAAGATGCCAGTCTCGTCAGTACTCATACAAGATGCCAGTTTTGTCAGTACTCACATGAAATGCCAGTTTGATCAGTACTCATGCAAGATGCCAGTTTTGTCAGTGCTCATAGAAGATACTGATTTCGTCGGTATTCATACAAGATGATGGTTTTCTTCAGTACTCATAGAAGACACTGGTTTCGTCAGTACTCATACAATGTGCCAGTTTCTTCAATATTCATACAAGAAGATGCTTTCATCAATACTCATACATGATGATGCTTTCATCAATAGACATACAAGATGATGCTTTCATCAACACTCATACAAGATGATGTTTTCATCAACACTCATACAAGATGATGCTTTGTTCAATACTGATACAAGATGATGCTTTCATCAGTACTCATACAAGATGATGCATTCATCAATACTCATACAAGATGATGTTTTCATCAATACACATACCAGATGATGCTTTCATCAGTACTCATACAAGATGATGCATTCATCAATACTCATACAAGATGATGTTTTCATCAATACACATACAAGATGATGCTTTCATCAACACTCATACAAGATGATGTGTTCATCAGTACTCATACAAGATGATGTTTTCATCAGTACTCATACAAGATGATGCTTTGTTCAATACTCATACAAGATGATGTTTTCATCAATACTCATACAAGATGATGCTCTCATCAGCACTCATGCAAGATGATGCATTCATCAATACTCATACAAGATGATATTTTCATCAATACTCATACAAGATGATGTTTTCATCAATACTCATACAAGATGATGCTCTCATCAGTTCTCATACAAGATGATGCATTCATCAATACTCATACAAGGTGATGCTTTCATCAGTACTCATACACGATGATGCTTTCATCAATATCCATACAAGATGATGCTTTCATCAGTACTCATACAAGATGATGCTTTCATCAGTTCTCATACAAGATGATGCTTTCATCAGTTCTCATACAAGATGATGCTTTTGTCAGTACTCATACGATATGCCAGTTTTGTCAGTTCTCATACAAGATGCCGGTGTTTTCAGTATTCGTACAAGAGACTGATTCACTTAGTACTTCCACCAGGTGCTGGTTTATGCGGTACTCATAGACGAAGCTGGTTTTGTTAGTACTCATACAAGAGGCCGATTCATGCAGCACTTCCACTAGATGCTTGTTTTGTCAGTACTCATACAAGAAGCTTGTTACGTTAGTACTCATAAAAGAGACTGATTGAATCAGTATTTCCACAAGATGCTGGTTTTGGCAGTACCCATACAATAAGCTTGTTACGTTAGTACTCAAACAAAAGACTGATTGATTCAGTACTTCCACAAGATGCTGGTTTTGGCAGTACCCATACAAGAAGCTTGTTACATTAGCACTCATACAAGAGACTGATTCACTCAGTACTTCCACAAGATGCTGATTTTGGCAGTACCCAAACAAGGAGCTTGTTACGTTAGTACTCATACAAGAAGCTTGTTATGTTAGTACTCATACAAGATGATGGTTTTGGCAGTACCCATACAAGAAGCTTGTTACGTTAGTACTCATAGAAGAGACTGATTCAGTCAGTACTTCCACAAGGTGCCAGTTTCCTCCACTCATACAAGATGCTGGTTTCTGCAGTACTCCAACGAGATGCCAGTGTCATCAGTACTCATATCACGAAGCGGGTTTTCTCCAATGCCGATTCTCGCAGTCCTCCTACACAAAGCACGATTCCACAGTTCACACACAAGATCCACAGCTGCATCATCGCCGGTTCTCGCTACTGACTGACTGGAACAAGCGACTGGCGTCTCCAGGGAGAGCTCCCCACTGGGAGGGTATCAGTTTGCGCATGTGCATTGCACCAATTCCACATTCCACCCAATCAAGTGATGAACCTTTACTGACACTTGTTAATCACTCCAAGCACCTCAACAGCAACATGTCATTAACCACCTTTTTGTCGAACCTGAAATTAATTAATAGAAATAGATAGAATAATGATAACAAGTCGTCTGCTAACAGAACTATCATAGAAACGGTTAATTATTAATATGTCACATCAGTTCTTAACTTCATGTTAGTCAACGTTGCAGAGTCCAATGGGGTGATGCCATTTTATAAGATGAGTATTTTCTTCAGATAAATATATTAGCTTGATCAGTGTGATCTATTTTAATTTAGTTTGAATTAAGAGATATCTAGTTTCAATATCGTAGTAGTCTGCACTGACCTCTCAGTTAAGTAACCACATAGACAGGTAGGCATGGGTAGTATGGTGATATCAGGGAGCCTAGGTTGTGTAATGGTTAGCACACTGGCCCAGAATACAAAGAGATGTGGGTTTGAGTCCCGCTCTAGGCACAATATTTCCCATTTTCATCACCCCCATGACACTGGTGCCGTGACCATGCTCCTATACACACTACATGTTGTATGTTTTTTTTAGCCTGCCCTGTGTATGTATGTGTAAGTGCATTGCCTGTATGAATGTAATTGTAAGCATTAAAAGACTTACAATTCCAGGGGGACAAGTGTGGTAGTCTGCACTGACCTCTCAGGCAAGTAATCACAGAGACAGCTAGGCGTGGGTAGTGTGGTGATATCAGGGAGCCTAGGTGGTGTAATGGTTCACACACTGGCCCAGAATGCAAAGAGATGTGGGTTCGAGTCCTGCTCTAGGCGCAATATTTCCTATTTTCATCACCCCAACGACAATACCATAGGAGATATTTAAACTGAAAGCATGCTTCATTAAATTTTGGCATGCACATAAAAAACTATGGTTTAACATTTCTACCATATTTTCTTTAGATAAATATATATTAGGTTGATCAAAGTGATCTATTTTAATTTAGTTTGAATAAGGAAATGTGAAGTTTGAATACCATGGGAGATATTTTAAAATTGAAAACAAGCGCTTCATTCAATTTTGACATGATGGGGCCAACATCAAATAGCTCGAAACCATAGGCTTCAGCAGTGACAACTAGGTTCTATTAACCTAGGTTCAACTAGGTTCTATTAACCTAGGTTCAACTAGGTTATATTAACCTAGGTTCACCTAGGTTATATTAACCTATGTTCAACTAGGTTATATTAACCTAGGTTCAACTAGGATATATTAACCTAGGTTCAACTTTGTTCTATTAACATAGGTTCAACTAGGTTCTATTAACAGCGGTTCAACTATGTTATATTAACCTAGGTTTGACTAAGTTATATTAACCTTGGTTCAACTAGGTTATATTAGCCTAGGTTCAACTAGGTTCTATTAACCTAGGTTCAACTAGGTTATATTAACCTAGGTTCAACTAGGTTCTATTAACCTAGGTTCAACTAGGTTTTATACTTAGTACTTATTCCCTTTTATACAGCAACACATGCTTATCGTATGCAGTAGTAGGCCTATATGGGGGGGGGGGGTTAAGTTGGATATATAGGATAATACTTAGATATATGTGTTTTGATTTCGGAAATATTATTCTTTCATCGGATTATGCAGCTTTGCTTAGCTTTGCATTGTCTCTGATATGACTTAGTAATAACAAGAAGAAGAACAATAATAATAATAATATTATTAACCAAAGGATGAATTAATCGTAGTCTTTCCCTCAATTAACCCATTCTAATTATCTCAGTGTAATTTAATTATATGATTTCTGTGCACTGTATTGGATCTTCGGTGGAAATATATTATTTCATATTTTATATTCCCAGCTGAGTCAATCCAGTGATATATAACAATTGATGCTTGTCGCTACCTAGCCTGGCGCTCGGCATTACTATGATTGAGCAAGGACTGGTTGGCACAGTATCAGGATAATGTGACTGGGTGGGACGTTGGGTCATGGTGCCAGTGGCCTGGTCTCGCAGTGGAGCGGCACTATAAAGTCACCATGAGTGCACAGTCACAAGTTGGGATCCACGCTGATATGACCTTAGATGTTGCTAGGACGTAAAACAACAAACAAAACAAATGATATCAGATTCAGGTGTTATTATTTCTGTTTGTTCTTTTTTTACTTAGCATTTCTGTGTAAATTATTAGATGATTATGCATAGTTATGACTACTTTTTCATACCTCGAACACTATCCAATGTTTTGGGTTAGCAGTTATGGTAGGAAATCGTGATGTCACTACCTACCATCATCTTAGAAGAGAAAGCAACTTATTTTTGTTCGTATTGCTTCCTAAATAGTTTGTGTAACCCTTCAATTTGTCCCCAACTGTTAGACTTATATGCTGGAAATGTAGTGTGGGTCATGTTTAACTGAAGTGACCAAATTGAAATATACAAAACTACCTGACAGAAGTTCTTTGTAAGCAGACTTAAAGTGAAATCTACATAAGTCATGTATGTATTGACAATTAGGGTAACACTACTGTAGTAACACTACCTCGATGCACTCTAAACTTAACATGATATGTACATATTGCAACACCTGTATTTATTAACAATTAGGTTAAGACTATTCCTTGTTAATAACAGTACGTCGATGCATCCTAGACTAAAGCTAAGATTCCTTATATGTGGTATGCAGCATGCGAATGCGGCAAAAAATTGAAAAGCATGTAACTGAATAGTGGTGCTTCCATACGTCCGAATACGAATGCGAATGCGGCAACTGAATCGGTCCATGGACCGATCGGTGTGGCATGCGAATGCGAATACTGGTGCGTTTGCCATAGAAAACAATACTGTTCCTTCACAAATTTAGAGGAAAAACCCCAACAAATGTTGGGGGTTGGCATATATCTATGTCACATATATCTACGCCGCATATACGACATTCAGTGATTTAAAAAAAATAGTTTTGAGCTTGATTTAATGGATCTCACCTGTTAGTATATTGAATTTTAAATAAAATGACACTTCATTTGTGAAAATCGCTCTAATATTAAAGAAAATATGGACTTTTTAAAGTTGTTACTGTAAAGATCAAACCAAATCGCTGCATCCCGCATGCCATGTGGGTGGAATCAACCCATTCGCATGCTGCATTCACATTCACATGCCGCATACCGCGTATAAGGAATCTTAGCTTTAAGATAACATTTACATATTAAACCAATGTGTGTTGATATACTGACAGTTAGATCAAGACTGATCAAAATTAACACAGTTTAATATTAACCCTAGACTTAAGATGCCATGTCCATGTGACATGTGAAAGCACCTTTCTTAATTAGTTGACAATCACGTTAATACTACTCTATCACCAATTGGACGTGTGAGTTCCATGTGTGGATGTTTATAAGATTCTGCTGCATGTCTAAAACAAAGTACCTCACTCTGCACACACTGATTAATTCAATTAATCCACACATCACAGCAACACCTCCGTACACTGCAACTTAACACAGACATAAATGATCTATCTTTGACCTGAATCATGACTATTGACCTTGACCTCAATCATGGCCACACTCTGCCATCTATGACATTGATCCTGATCCCCACTCTTGGATTCTGCTCTCTCCAATCCTGACCTTGATCATGACTATTGAGCTTGACCTCAATCATGGCAGCACTCTGCCATCTATGCCATTGATCCTGATCCCCACTCTTGGATGCTGCTCTCTCCAATCCTGACCTTGATCATGACTATTGACCTTGACCTCAATCATGAACGCACTCTGCCATCTATGGCATTGATCATGATCCCCACTCTTTGATTCTGCTCGCTCCAATCCTGACCTTGATCATGACTATTGGCCTTGACCTCAGTCATGACCGCACTCTGCCATCTATGACATTGATCATGATCCCCACTATTGGATGCTGCTCCAATAGTGGGGATCAAACCGGTTGAGTGCACTGTATTGTGTCTTCCCCCAATATTTACCTTCATCATGACCCACTCTCCAATCTTAACCTTGATCTTGACTCTTGATCTTGATACCTTCCTTAATCATGCCTTTCTCTCGACAGCTCTTGCCCTTAATCCCGATATTTCAACTCTAGCCTCTCCACCTTTCACCTTCATCGTACTAATTTACCTTGAATTAATCAACAGGCCAATCTTTCACTCCCTCTCTTCACGAGTGACCGTATTGATCAGGAGTCCCTTTCTTCTACTCGCTTACCAACTTTGACCTTAATGATGACTCTTGGTCTTGACCTGAATTATTCCAATGTCTGCTCCTCTTCATAATTGTTCACAATCATGACTGGCCATGTGTTCACTTCTCTCTCTCCCTCCCTCTCTCCCTTTCTCTCTCTCCCTCTCTCCCTTTCTCTATTTCTCTCTCCCTCTCTCCCTCTCCTCCCTCTCTCTCTCCCCCTCTCTCTCTCTCCAAGTTTTACCTTAATTATGAGTTTTGAGATTTATTTGAATCATGACCCCAATCTTCCACTTGTCTCTTCCCCTTTTCTCTCCTCTCCCCCAAAATGTGACTTTACTCGCGACCGCTGTCTTCCACTCTTTCTAGTTATGACCCTGTCTTCCACTCTTCTTATTCATCAACCCGGTTACTCTCTTCATCTTTGACCTCAATGATGACCCCTCCCCATCTTCCACTCCTCTTTCCAATGTTGACCTTCCTCATGACTCCCTTCTTCCACTCCTCTCTCCCCTCAATGTGTACCTTAATCATGACCCATCCTACTTCAACGCCATTCTCAAATATTGACCTTCATGATGACACCCTTATTCCACTCTCTACCCCCAATATGTACCTTCATCATGACCCCTTCTTCCACTCCTCTCTCTCCAATGTGTGCCTTCATCATGACCCCTTTCATTCACTCCTCGCTTTTCAATCTGGATCTTCGTCATGACCCCTCTTCTTCCACTCCACTCTCCCCTCAATGTGTACCTTAATCATGACCCCCCCCTAGTTCAATGCCATTCTCAAATATTTACCTTCATGATGACACCCTTATTCCACTCTCTTCCCCCAATATGTACCTTCATCATGACCCCCTTCTTCCACTCCTCTCTCTCCAATGTGTGCCTTCATCATGACACCCTTATTCCACTCTCTTCCCCCAATATTTACCTTCATCATGACCCCCTTCTTCCATTCCTCTCTCTCCAATGTGTGCCTTCATCATGACCCCTTTCATTCACTCCTCTCTTCTCAATCTGGATCTTCATCATGACCCCCCTTCTTCCACTGCTCTCTCTCTCCAATGGATGCCTTCCTCATGACCCATTTCATTCACTCCTCTCTTCTCAATCTGTATCTTCATCATGACCCCCCGCCCCTTCTTCCACTCCTCTCTCTCCAGTGTGTGCCTTCATCATGACCCCCTTCATTCAATTCTCTCTTCTCAATCTGTACCTTCATCATGACCCCCCTTCTTCCACTCCTCTCTTTCCAATGTGTGCCTTCATCATGACCCCCTTCATTCACTCCTCTCTTCTTAATCTGTATCTTCATCATGAGCCCTTCGTTCCACTTCTCTTTTCAGTGTGTATCTTCATTATGAGCCATTCCTTCCACTCCTCTCTCTCTCGCTATCTCTGTCTGTCTCTGTCTCTCTCTCTCTGCAATGTATACCTTTGTCATGCCCTATTTCTTCCACTTCTCTCTGTCTCATCCTCTTCCTCACAACCCCCTTCCTCTACTCCTCTATCCCCACATCTCTCCTCTCCATTCATTTCGACTACCCACCTCCTTCGCTCTTCTCCACCCAACTCTCTTCACAAAAGATACCGCAAGCATATATACCCCACCCACTCACCACCACCCATCGACAACAAAACACAGAACCACTGTAACAATTCCTCCACTCCGTCAAATGCACTTATCCACCATTATGATATGTATTTCAAATTGTACTTACCACATGCACTGGTTAAATATTAATCGTTTGTTGATCTCTTGCCACTTTCCATTAGAATTCAACAGCATCAACCATTTCCTCCTACCAGCTCTCAGTGGTGGCTTGGGACACTGGGTACCCAGCGCAGAACAGCTCGAACACAGCGCGGGTTCAAATCCTCGTCACCCGCAACATCCACGAACCCCGCTTCTCGAAGCCGCTCTATGCCGTCGCTGTGCCCGAGACGCAGCAGGTCAGGGGGTCAGTGCTTGGGGTCAAGGCCGTCGACACGGATACCTCGGTGAGTGGTGGCCGGACGCAGTGAATGAGAGGAAGGCATGTGGGGGTTCGAGTTTAATTTCACGCGATTCTTACTTTCTTTCACGGGCAAATCGATGTAGCTATTCTGGGGAATTAGGTTATTATGTAGTTAAAAATGGAAGGTCATTAAAGAGGCACTGTCTGTGGGGTCTCAAGGGCAATTGGAAAATTGGTTAATTGCGCAGGTTATTCTGCGGAATGAAGTTATTATGTAGTTAAAAAGGGAGGGTCATTGGGGCACTGTGTGTGTGAATTCAAGGTCAACTGAAAAATTGGGTTATTATGCAGTTAAAAATGGAAGATCACTAAGGGGGCTTCAATTGGAAAATTGTTTTATTGCACAGGCTATTCTGCGGAATGCAGTTATTATGTCGTTAAAAAGGGAGGGTCATTAAGGAGGCGCTGTCTATGTGGCCTCGAGCTCAACTGGGAAATTTGGTTATTATGCAGTTACAAAAGGAAGGTCACTAAATTCTGCTGTCTGGGTGACCTCCAGGTGAACTGGGAAATTGGGTTATTATGTAGTTAAAAATGGAAGGTCATTAACTTGCGTTGTCCATGTGGCCTCAAGGTCAACTGGGAAATTTGGTTATTATGTGATGTATAACGAATTACGCGAGTATAAAGATATATAAGGGAATGCTTATCATTATTATTATACTCCGTAAGAACCAACACTGTACCAATGGCGCCACCTGCAGCCGCCTCGCCTCCACCGGATGTAGACCAGTGTCAGTCGCATTTGATGATTTTTTTGTTGTGTGTATGTGTGTTTTCTTATATATGTGTGTGTTTTACATATTCCAGGCACCTTTCAACACCGTCAAGTACACCCTGATCGGGGACGATGCTGGACCTCAGTACTTCCAGATCAATGAGAACTCAGGAAGGATCAGCGTCAAGAGTGACCTGAGAGCTGAGAACGTCGACTTCTACAATGTGCGTCTTAATAACAACTCTGCTCCCATACACCGCTACAAGTGTTCCCTATCACAGTTCACTTAGTGGCCATCGAAAGTTTTCAACATTTTCACGGTCGTACAAAGCGTACTACTTTTCCTGGCATGCCCCTCCTTCCTCCCAATGATGTAATATTATATTTTGCTAGGACGTGAAACTCCGAGAACCAACCGACCTTCCTCCCAACGTAGGACGCATCAATATTTTACTACAGAACATAAAGAAGAGAATACTATGGATGTTTTAAATATCAACATTTTATTGAATGATAAAAGTTGTACTTGACTGCACCAGACGGAATTGCCGAATGAGTTAGAGCGTCCGTCTCCCGTGTTGGTAGATCATGGGGTCGTGGGTTCGAACCCTTGTCGAGTCAAACCAATGACTTAAAAATTGATACTTGTCACTTCCTAGCCTGGCACTTGGCATTATTAGGATAGGGCAAGGACTGGTTGGCTCAGTGTCAGGATAATGTGACTGAGTGGGATATCAGGTCATGGTGCTGGTGGCCTGGTCTTCCAGTGGGGCAGCACTATAAAGTTGCTATGAGTGCGCACTGTCACAAGTCGGTATCCGTCCTGATCTGACCTTAGATGTTGCTAGGACGTAAAACAACAAACAAACTGTACTTGACTGATATCCCAGCCCCTTCTCACGTTGTATGATTTATACGATTGTGAAAATGTTGAAAGCTTTGAATGGATATAAATAAAAACAATATCCATTATATATATATACCTCTTAAAGATATAAACAATGTGCATTATATTAAGCATACAGACAGTATATAAACAACCTACATTAAATCCCATGCATAAAGACAAATAGTGTAAGCGTAAAAGATCACCTTGACTTCTTAAACTTCAAATTTTGAAAACCAAAACACTTATTTAGATTTGATTCTACATATTAAATGTAAATACTGGTGCACTTAGTTTTTTTGGTAAAGAATCATTTTATTCAGCGAATAAAGGTATTTTTTCAGCGCCGAGACAATGGTCTTCCGGCCATGTTATGTTAGATTCATTCAGATATATAATAGTTTAAAATCAACAAGAGTTTGTTGCTTCATTGAAGGGCTTAATAAGTCAATTAATAGAAACTCTTACTCCTGAAGTATTTGGTGTCAGAGTTTTGGCATGCCTGCCAAAATTAATTTGGCATGTTGTGATGTCAAATCGAATATCTATAAATTTAGCCATTTAACATAAAAGTTACTTCAAACTAAAGCTAAATAGATAATGATTATCATAATGTATCTTTTCTCAGAAAATGCCAGAAACTCAAAAACATTGGATTATGTAACCTTAATCTGAAAGCTGCGAAGACAGAAAAAAACACCCCAAAAGTCACATATGCCTTGTCTAATATGGTTATGTATATATTGTTTGCGCTGGTTCCAGTTGCGAGTGGTGGCAGCGGACGGCGGGGTACCAGCGAAGAGCTCCACGGCTAACGTGAAGGTGGAGATTCTGCGCAATTTCCAGGCGCCTCGGTTTGAGCCCAGCACCTACAACCTGGCCATCCTGGAGACGCAGGGCCTCGGGGTGTCGGTACTGCAGGTTCGCGCCAGGGACAGCGACCGAAAGGTGAGGCTGCCCCCGTCTTTCGGGGAATAAAATTTTGCGCTAGACCTTTCGACGTGGTGCATGCGCAGTGAGCTACTCCTACCTGTAGCGTTAGTTATCGCTCGGTGATGTGATTAGAGGGTGGTGGGTTGGACGTGGAAATATTCTATCTGAAAGACCTGTTTTCATGAAGCTTGTTGCATTGTAGCACTAGTTAGCACGTACCAGGGGCAGCAACCGAAAGGTGAGGCGCTCCCTGTCATTCGGGGAATAAAATTGTGTGCTAGACCTTTCCACGCAGAGCATGCACAGTGAGCTGCTGTTCCGTGTAGCGTTAGTTCTCGCTCAGCGCTCCCATTAGAGGGCAGCAGGGTTGGTCGTGGAAATATTCTATCTGTAAAGGCCCTGTCACACTATGATGTAATGACATCAGCATAGGGAGAACGTGAAAAACATCGAAGTTCTCGGCGTAGTATGCAAATTTGGGCACCAGTTGAATGTGGATGCAGCGTAGTTGACAAGAGCGTAACGTTGGTAAAGCGTAGTGATAGCGTAGTGATAGCGTCATTCAACGAGAGAGGACAACGTAATTATGTTCACGGAATGTTATATACCTTATTCCATCACCAGAACTACGTTGCGTTAGGTTACGTGATGTTACATACGTCATGACACGCTGGTGAAACGTTGAACGTACGTTGGACGTACATTTGGCGTACGTTCTGCTGACGTTCCCATTACGCCGCATGATTGTTTCCACCGTGTTCAATGTGGGTCAACGTAGTGGACCGTAGTGGAACGTAGTGAGTAGCGTTTGACTAATGTCCGTCTAACGTCATTGACGTTCGCTGAACGTGTACAGAACGTACGGCAAACGTAAACCCTTACGTTCAAGTTACGTCGAAAGTACATTAGTTGTCCCAAGCAGGGGAAATCCCAGTCACAGACGACTGGTCTTCCCCACTCCACTGCTGGTCGATAGAAAGCCCGAGCCTACACTTTTACCGACCCAAGGGATTTTTAACCTCCCACACCACATAGACATGGTATGAGAGCAACCGGCCTTTGATGACGCTGTAAGTTATACACAGCGGTGGAAATCCAAATTGGCAGAGCTGGGGGCATGGGGAATCGAACCGCCGACCCTCAGATTAGGAGTCTGACCTATAAAAAAGTCAGACACTCTAACCACTCCACCACAGAGAACGCCACAAATATCATTTATCTCTTATATTTTATCTTTTATCATTTATCTGTTATCTTTCAGAGCCCGTACAATATCATTCGCTACGAAATTCCATCGACAGTTGAATCGCGCATCAGAGACTTCTTCACCATTGATGCTGATACTGGCATCATCTACCTCAAGAAGTCACTCATGCTGGACACCAGCCGCATCAAGCAGTATGGGGTGAGTGGGGTCTTGTCAGCGTATAGTCGTGTTATATATGTGCTGTATAGGAACCTTAGGCAATTAAAAATTGACGGAAGTTTTGATATGCAGTAAAACCTCTCTAAATTGACCGACCTTGGGACCAACTTTAAATGGTCCTTTCAGGGAGGTGATCGATATAGAGAGGTTTTTTTTATCGTTACAATGGTATTGTATGGGCGATCGTTTGGGACCCAAATAAAGCAATCGATATAGGGGAGTTGTTAATCTGTGGAGGTGGTCGGTTAGATAGGTTTTACTGTATATATATGTTGGAAACCCGATTGGTTTAATACATATATATTAATCAATTGTTTAAACACACTCTAGAAATACCGTTCACCAAACGGGGTTCGAACCCCACATTTATTCTCCGCCATTTATACGTATATAAACTTTATATATGCTATATAGTCTAGGATATTCTTGACGCACCATGAATGGCTTAGCAATTTCAGTACAACCTCCCTCTGCTCTGTCAGTCACTGCAACAAAAAAGATTCATATATAGACATATATATATAATTTTTTTTAAACATTTTTTATCCTTTTTTGTTGCATAAATATATATCTACATATTTTCAAATACACACAGATATATACACCCTATTCTCATGGGTTAACGCCCTGCGCGTTTAAATTGGCAAATCACTGAAGTGGAGGTGGGTGGTTTCCTATATATGGGCGTTTAAGGGCTGGGCGTTTACGAAATATTGGCCAAGTGTGGGGTGGGTGTTAACCAACACATGGGCATAAACTTGTGAGAATATTGTATTATAGTAAATATGCAAAAGAGTGGATTTAATCACAAGTAATAGCCTGATATCTAGTAATTATCAAACAGGATTTACATGTGGTTACTATTGCAACTGATAGTTTCATTCATGTACCAAGAAATTGTCTTGTACGGCCAGAAGACCAGTGCTCTGACGCAGACAAAATACATTATTCAATGAATAAACTTCTTTTTTTTTTAGCACACACAACCAAACCTTAGATGTTTCTATAGTAGGATGTCAATAAACAAACATCTCTCTCCACCACCCCCCCCCCCACTGCCCCGCAGCCCTTCACTGTGACGGCCACTGACAAAGGCAAGAACCCCAAGACGAGCACGACCCCTGCCCGGGTCACCATCACCGTGTCGCGGAACGAGAGAGCGCCCGTCTTCCAGTCGGACAAGTACCGCAAGGTCATCAATCGTGACCTTGCACCGAACAAGTTCCTGCTCAGCGTAGCGGCACGTGACGCCGACACGGCGGTAGGTGGCAGCTTAACGGATTGCCTAGCAACGCACCATCTCATGTATCTAAGGGAGAGGGTGCCCTTTAAGGGCCTGTCACAATAGGACGTATAGCCTTAGCGTATGCCGACGTATGTGATTTTCGACCAACACCTCGGCGTTTGTCGTCATACGTTACGTATATGTTGGCATACATCGGGTACAATCCAGATACGTTGTTATACGTCGTCTTACATCGCCGTGCGTCGAGGCTTCAAAAAAATGTTGTGCATGCCTAAAATTTCCAATGTTTTTCGACGTGTGGCTCGTACGTTGACCGTATGCTGTGTGTATGTTTGGGATATGGTGGCATACGTTGAGAGTACATTAGGGATATGTTGGTTTACGTTGCTGCATGTTAGCCGTACGTTCAGCCGGTGGGAACGCACAGTCCGTGCGTGTACGGTCCGCATACTGCCAATGGATGCATTACATACTCCTAATGAACTTCGAACGTATGCCTGCCGTATCTCCAGTGTATTTAACGTATATGTCATACTTCTAGTGATGGAGTAATGTATGTAACACTGGTCAGCGTTCCGTGAGCGTATGCGAGCGTTTTGCGAACGTTTTGCGAGGCACATGAACGCTCTCCTACGCTAGTAATACATCAGAGATACGTTCTGCATATGTTATGTACATTGTGTGTACGTTGTGTATACGCCCATTTTTATTCCCTGCCCTGGAAAAGTTTGACGAATGCCGACGTACTGGCAAATTTGTTATCATTGAGCACCCGCTGAAGCCGTACGTCATAGTGTGACAGGGCCTTTAGGAGGGTGAGGGTGAGGGGGGATTATCATCTAAAGTTTTCAACATGTTCAAGGTAATAGAAAGTGTACCTACTTTTCCAGACCCATCTCCCCCTCCCCCCTGCCCTAACCTGTGCGGTCGCCATCTTGTCTTGCTGCATTCTCTCCCATTTCACTAGAAAACAGATTCACCCCATACTTGCAGTAGGGGTGAAAACCAACCCATTAGACAAAGTGGTGAAAATTATCTACATCCTGGGTGAATGAAATGAGCAGATAATTCTTAATTTAAGAAGCACAATAAAATTATATATTCTTCACATATATCTTAATATTGACCTGCTACTTTGGATTTGAAAAATATAATAAAACATGTAGTTTAATAGACCTTAAAAATCAAATCAACCACATTCTATGGTCGTCATCTTCTCTTTTCAAATTTCAATCGCAAAAATTGCTCTTCATCATTCCACTATCTACTTGAATTCTCTCCAATTTCACGAACTCTGTGCCGATATAAGTAGCCATTGGATACTGGAACCAGGAATTCCACTTCCTGTTCCATACTAAAGAAATTGTCGGCCATATTTAGACTACGTTGTCATTCACCTACTGCAAGTACAGGGTGAATCTTTTATCTAACCCCTACCCAGAGCATACAAGCGAAAACTGCTTTATTATGAAACAGGAAGTGCAATTTCCGGTTCCAGTATCCAATGGCTACATATATTGGCACAGAATTGGTGAAATTGGAGAGAATTCAAGTAGATAGTGGAATGATGGAGAGCAATTTTCACGATTGAAATTCCTCCCGCTTAATCGCCAAATGTAATAAACAATTTTAATGGCTTTTGACTGGTTCCCAGGCCCCATTCCGTCGAGTGCTCTACTTCCTCACTGGCGACGACTCGGCACCAGTCTACTTCAAGATCAACCCGTCCAACGGGGCCCTCTCCACGCGGGCCAGCATCAATGCAGATGACAAGACGGAGTATAGGGTGAGTTATCATACCGTTTGTTTTTGTGATGGCCTATTTGCCCTGTCCATAACGAGTAAGTCGCATCACAGCTTGTTTTCCCCGCTGAACAGCAATAGTCTCAATTTGATAGTTGCCTTGTCATCTTAAGCCGTGTTCACACACACAACTTTAGACCGACTTAGATAAGGTGAATTAGATGAAGCGAATTAGTGGCGCGTTCACACACACCAAGTATTGGGGCGGTTTAAGGTGGAAATCGATATCTGCGCATGAGCAAGTCCATACTAACCAGCGCCAGTTTCGGTTAGTCGACGTCGCCATGAGAGAGTGTGGGTTCGACCTAGATATGTATAGACTGAGTCATATTGTTTTGGAACGGTCAAAACTTCTGCTTGGCAGTGAAAACCTAAAAATAAATGATGAAAATAATATCTGTGCACAGCTAGCAGTTTCATAGTCCAAATTATATAATATGCGCTTTTGATCGACCGGAAAATCAACAAACTCAGGTCTCGACTGCGCATGCATGTGATGTGCTTAAGCTGCTTCAAGTAAACCGATACCGTTCACATTAGGAAGTTGGGCCGACTTAAGCTAGTTCGGTTCATATAAGCTACCTCGCGACATGGTTTACTTGAAGCGAACTAGATGAGGTGAACTAGCCCTAATCCGCTTCAACGTAGCGTCCACACAGCGAATGTGAGACGAACTAGACAAGGCGAACTAGCTAAAGCCGTATGTGAACACGGCTTTAGCTGTTATTGTTAATGGCTAGCCTTAATTACGTTAGCTTTTTGGGGTTTGTGACATTTTGGTGTATATATACCTACCCCCAGCACTAGGGTCAGTAGGGATGCTCAGTTTACGCTGTGCTTTGCGAAAGCGGGGTGTGAGGTCATTTGAATAACTTAGAAATTAGGTCTTGAATGACGGTTGTGAGTGCACACAGATTACATCAGACGATGTCGCAGCTAGTCCCCTTTAAAATAATGTTTGGGTTGGTGAAATTCGAAGTCAGTGGAGTTTTTTTCTCTTTTGTTATTGTTGCAATTTGTTTAATTATGTTGCAACATATATGTATTTATGCGCATGTTATCAGGGCCGCGTTCATGCTCCGTCTCGGCGGCGCCTCGGCGACAGGCATGATGTCATGCCAGTCTGAACGGCAAAAGCAGTTGGTTGTCTCGAAAATGGCCACCCCCATAGGCAGTGGCCATTTGCAATGGGAAAGCTGTGCTGTAATATGCTGAAACCACTGGAGACGGCGGCCATTTTCGAGGTGCTTTTTGTCTCCTATTTGAAAAGAGAGGCGTCGCTGAGATGTCGCCGCGACGCACCCTGAATGCAAATAAGCCAAAAAGCATAGCCGCAACATCGCCGAGACGTTCCCTGAATGCGGCCCTGGTTATTTAGATCTCGATAAATCGAGACAGAACAAGGAGATGATTGGTTGAGAATAATCACTAATAATAGCCTACTATTTTTATTCACATTGGGCTAAATTTAGCGGCGAATCATATATTCCACATTATTGAAGCTGCATGATCCAATGAAAACAACAAATTGTCTAAATCAAAAGACTTATGTCGATTTGATGATATGTATCCAATTGAGATTGCTAAGAAGGTATCGGCGAGGCCCATTGATTATGGTCATAGAAAATCGCTTAATAATTATTATTCTGTCTCTCCCACACACTCACACATACTCACTCACTCACTCATTCACACAACTATGCACACACACTCAAACACACTCACATACACTCAAACAAACTCACATGCTCACAAACACACACACTCACACATACACTTATGTACACACACCCTTAAACAAACCCATACACTCACACACATACACCCGCACACACATACACTTTCACACACATTAATACAAACTCACACACACTTAACACACACACACACGCACCAACACTCACACACATTTGTACACCCTCACACACATTTACACACTCACACACCCACACACCACCATACACATTCTCACACATTAATCAAAACTTATATACACTTTACACACACACACATACACACTCACACGCATTTACACACTCATACGCATTCTTACACATTAATACACTCACATACACTTTACACACACCCACACTTACACACTCACACACATTTACACACTCATACACACCCACATACATTAATACACACTCACATACACTTTACACACACCCACACATACACACTCACACACATTTACACACTCATACGCATTCTTACACATTAATACACACTCACATACACTTTATACACACCCACACTTACACACTCACACACATTTACACACTCATACACATTCTTACACATTAATCCAAACTCACATACACTTTACACACACCCACACTTACACACTCACACACATTTACACACTCATACACATTCACACACATTAATACAAACTTACATACACTTTACACACATACACACTCACACACATTTACACACTCATACACATTCACACACATTAATACAAACTCACATACACTTTACACACACCCACACATACACACTCACACACATTGACACACTCATACACACCCACATACATTAATACACACTCACATACACTTTACACACACCCACACATACACACTCACACACATTTACACACTCATACACATTCTTACACATTAATACAAACTTACATACACTTTACACACACCCACACATACACACTCACACACATTTACACACTCATACACATTCACACACATTAATACAAACTCACATACACTTTACACCCACTCACACTTACACACTCACACACATTTACACACTCATACACATTCACACACATTAATACAAACTCACATACACTTTACACCCACTCACACACATTTACACACTCAAACACACACACACTCAACCACACACATTCACACGTATTAATACAAACTCACACCCACTTAATACCCCCACAAACACCCACCCCACACCCACACCCACACACACACACACCCCACACACACAGGTGCGCGTGCTGGCCAGTGACAGCGGCACCCCGCCCAAGACGGACACGACAGTGGTGACGATCAGCGTGCAGCGGAACCTCAAGGCACCCACCTTCACCCCAGCCCAGTACACGGCACAGATACTAGAGACGCAGGCAGTCGGCCTGCCCTTCGCACAGGTCAAGGCCAAGGACGACGACCAGAAGGTAAGGTCAAAGCTCAACGATGAAGGGGGACGCGCTCCCAGTTGATGGTGAACGCAGAAGATATGGCTGGGTCGGGTCTGGATTGTCAGGGGAATGGCTCTTTTTAATGGTGGACTCAATGTGGAAGTCCGTCTTTATGTGACCTTAGATGTTGCCAGGACGTAAAACTCTAGCAACCAACCGACCACTGTGGAAGTATTGGGCAGTGTGTGACGTTTACAAAATGACTCTTTTTAATGGTGTAGGCTACTCAATGTAGAAGTCTCTCCTCATGTGACCTTAGATGTTGCAAGGACGTAAAACTCCAACAACCAACCGACCACTGTGGAAGTATTGGGCAGGGTGTGATGTTTACAAAATGACTCTTTTTAATGGTGTAGGCTACTCAATGTAGAAGTCTCTCCTCATGTGACCTTAGATGTTGCCAGAACGTACAACTCCAACAACCAACCAACGACTGTGGAAGTATTGGGAAGGGTGTGACGTTTACAAAATGACTCTTTTAAATGGTGTACTCCATGTGGAGGTCCGTCCTGATTTGACCTTAGACGTTGCCAGGACGTAAAACTCCAGAAAACAACCAACGTGGAAGTATTAGGAAAGGTGTGATTTAACAAAATGTCTGTTTTGAATGGTTACTCAATGTGAAAGTCGTGGGAAGTGTGCTGTGTTTAGGAAATGCTTCTTTGAATTGTTACTCAATGTGGAACTATTGGGAAGTGCTTGTTTGAATTGAAGAGTTCAGGTGCAAAACCACGTAAACACCAATCCTAAAATCTATATAAACATGGAATTCAAACCCTCAAAAAGTTATCATTTTTACATTGCTTCTTTGTAGTTCATAGCTCCATAATCACGTGATCATTAGAAAGGTGAAATTAGGGAGAAATACAATTATTTTCAGTTACAAATCTTTTAGTTAAACTCCATTTTTGGATTGCCATTTACGGGTTTTGCGCTTGAACTCTTCAATTGTTACTCAATATAGAAGGTATTGGGAAATTGGTGATGTTTACAAAATGCCTCTTTTAATTCATACTCAATGTAGAAGGTATTGATGTTTCCTAAATGCTTCTTTGAATGGTTACTCAATGTAGAAAGTATTGGAAAGTCTGTTGATGTTTAGGAATGTCTATTTTGAATGGTTACTCGATGTGGAAGTATTGGGAAGTGTGTAATGTTTAGAAAATATTTGCTTGAATTGTTCCTCAATGTAGAAGGTATTGGGAAGTTGGTGATTTTACAAAATGCATCAATGTTTACAATATGTTTGCTTGAATTGCTACTCAATGTAGAAGTTATTGGGAAGTTGGTGAAGTTTACAAAATGCTTCTTTGAGTTGTTACTTAATGTAGAAGGTATTGGGAAGTTGGTGATGTTTACAAAATGATTCTTTGAATTGCTACTCAATGTAGAATTATTGGGAAGTTGGTGATGCTTACTAAATGCATCTTTGAATTGCTACTCAATGTAGAAGGTATTGGGAAGTTGGTGATGTTTACAAAATGATTCTTTGAATTGCTACTCAATGTAGAAGGTATTGGGAAGTTGGTGATGTTTACAAAATGATTCTTTGAATTGCTACTCAATGTAGAAGGTATTGGGAAGTTGGTGATGTTTACAAAATTATTCTTTGAATTGCTACTTAATGTAGAAGGCATTGGGAAGTTGGTGATGTTTACAAAATGCTTCTTTGAGTTGTTACTTAATGTAGAAGGTATTTGGGAAGTTGGTGATGTTTACAAAATGCTTCTTTGAATTGCTACTCAATGTAGAAGGTATTGGGAAGTTGGTGATGCTTACTAAATGCATCTTTGAATTGCCACTCAATGTAGAAGTTATTGGGAAGTTGGTGATGTTTACAAAATGATTCTTTGAATTGCTACTCAATGTAGAAGTTATTGGGAAGTTGGTGATGTTTACAAAATGATTCTTTGAATTGCTACTCAATGTAGAATTATTGGGAAGTTGGTGATGCTTACTAAATGCATCTTTGAATTGCTACTCAATGTAGAAGTTATTGGGAAGTTGGTGATGTTTACAAAATGATTCTTTGAATTGCTACTCAATGTAGAAGGTATTGGGAAGTTGGTGATGTTTACAAAATGATTCTTTGAATTGCTACTCAATGTAGAAGGTATTGGGAAGTTGGTGATGACAAACAACAAAAAAAATGTTTACAAAATGATCTTTGAATTGCCACTTAATGTAGAAGTTATAAGTTGGTTGTTTACAAAATGATTCTTTGAATGCTACTCAATGTAAAGGTATTGGGAAGTTGGTGATGTTTACAAAATGATTCTTTGAATTGCTACTCAATGTAGAAGGTATTGGGAAGTTGGTGATGCTTACTAAATGCATCTTTGAATTGCCACTCAATGTAGAAGTTATTGGGAAGTTGGTGATCCTTACTAAATGTATCTTTGAATTGCTACTCAATGTAGAAGGTATTGGGAAGTTGGTGATGTTTACAAAATGATTCTTTGAATTGCTACTCAATGTAGAAGGTATTGGGAAGTTGGTGATGCTTACTAAATGCATCTTTGAATTGCCACTCAATGTAGAAGTTATTGGGAAGTTGGTGATGTTTACAAAATGATTCTTTGAATTGCTACTCAATGTAGAAGGTATTGGGAAGTTGGTGATGTTTACAAAATGATTCTTTGAATTGCTACTCAATGTAGAAGGTATTGGGAAGTTGGTGATGCTTACTAAATGCATCTTTGAATTGCCACTCAATGTAGAAGTTATTGGGAAGTTGGTGATCCTTACTAAATGTATCTTTGAATTGCTACTCAATGTAGAAGGTATTGGGAAGTTGGTGATGTTTACAAAATGATTCTTTGAATTGCTACTCAATGTAGAAGGTATTGGGAAGTTGGTGATGTTTACAAAATGCTCTTTTGAATTGCTACTCAATGTAGAAGTTATTGGGAAGTTGGTGATGTTTACAAAATGATTTCTATGAATGCTACTCAATGTAGAAGGTATTGGGAAGTTGGTGATGTTTACAAAATGCTCTTTGAATTGCTACTCAATGTAGAAGTTATTGGGAAGTTTGTGATTTTACAAAATGATTCTTTGAATTGCTACTTAATGTAGAAGGTATTGGGAAGTTGGTGATGTTTACAAAATTATTCTTTGAATTGCTACTTAATGTAGAAGGCATTGGGAAGTTGGTGATGTTTACAAAATGCTTCTTTGAGTTGTTACTTAATGTAGAAGGTATTTGGGAAGTTGGTGATGTTTACAAAATGCTTCTTTGAATTGCTACTCAATGTAGAAGGTATTGGGAAGTTGGTGATGCTTACTAAATGCATCTTTGAATTGCTACTCAATGTAGAAGGTATTGGGAAGTTGGTGATGTTTACAAATGATTTTTGAATTGCTACCAATAGAGTTTGGAAGTTGGTGATGTTTACAAAATGATTCTTTGAATTGCTACTCAATGTAGAAGGTATTGGGAAGTTGGTGATGTTTACAAAATGCTCTTTTGAATTGCTACTCAATGTAGAAGTTATTGGGAAGTTGGTGATGTTTACAAAATGATTCTTTGAATTGCTACTCAATGTAGAAGGTATTGGGAAGTTGGTGATGTTTACAAAATGCTCTTTTGAATTGCTACTCAATGTAGAAGTTATTGGGAAGTTGGTGATGTTTACAAAATGATTCTTTGAATTGCTACTTAATGTAGAAAGTATTGGGAAATGTGTGATGTTTACAAAATGCCTCTTTGAATGGTTACTCAAGGTAGAAACTATTGGGAAATGTGTGATGTTTACAAAATGCCTCTTTGAATGGTTACTCAATGTGGAACTAGTGGGAAGTCTGATGTTTACAACATGTATTCTTGAACCATACACGTACACACATGCACTGCTGTTTTCAGGCCCCCTACAACACGTTCCACTTTGAGATCAGCGGACCTGTGGAAGCTAAAGAGTTCTTCTTGGTCGACGAGAAGACTGGTCAAGTGTCCGTTAAGAAGAGTCTGCAGCTGGATCCGCGCAAGCGCACAGCCTACAGCGTAAGTCCAAGGAATCCCCCTTAAGTTAGCCACTGTCTAAGAAGCGCCACGATGTATATATAAGCAGTATTCATGACACATTGGATAATGTTTTTGTCTTTTGTTGGGGAGGGAGGTGTTGCTTCAAATAGGGGAGGGTAAGGACTATACTTTTTATATTTTCTCTTCTGCATTGATATCCCAAATAAAGGGTATTAGAATGCGTCTGGACGTGTTCTTTCCATATTTAGTTTTCGTAATTAGAATATTCCTCATTGTTACATATATGCCTACCATCAAAACCTTAATAAGTGTTACTGTGTAAAGAAACAATAACTATATATTTTCCAGCTGAAAATACTACAGTAAAACCTCTCTATACCGACCCCTCCACAGACCGACCACTCCCCTAAATCGATCGCTTTATTTGGGTCGCAACAATACCATTCTAAGGATATTCTACCTCTCTAAACCGACCACCTCCCTAAATGGACCACTTAAAGTCGGTCCCATGGTCAGTCAATTTAGACATGTGTGACTGTACTTCTAAAGCCTTTAGACACTACCCCCATGGCCCATATAGGGGCACTTCCCCAAGCCCCGGGCCTGACTTTCAAAGTTGTTTGCTGATGGCCAATCACATCCTTAAAGTATTATATTATATATATATATATTATATGTGATATATATTATTATTATATATATTTATTGTTACATATATTAATATTAGATATATAATATATATTATATTCGCTATATATATATTATATGCCTGTAGTAGTCTGTACATGAGCTCCACTACCACGCGGTGGCGGCAGACACTACGCCGCACACCTACGCAGTTACACTGAACTGTGCTAGGTGGCGGCACGCTAGACACTGGGCAGAGCCCAGACTGGGCTGCCCTCTACTGCATGTGGCTAGCACACACCCCACCCACCTATAGAGGCGACATGGGACTTGGCGAGTTAGGGGGCGGGTCAGTTGACTGTTGATGCCGCGGAGAGCAGAAAGGTTTTGTAATAAACCAGGTTGAAGCGTACTGATACTAAATCTTGCCGTTCTTCAGTGTGGAAGACCGTGGGCCATCACATGCATATACTTACTATATATATTATTATTTTACCTCGGTATACAGCCTCAGGCTAGCCTCAGGCTAGGGAGAGAGGTAAGCACATCCGGTCCAGCAATTAGCATAAAAAGCTTACGACCGGAGGACGCTCGTGAGCTGCTCCAGTTGGATTTATCTACAAACAAGCTAACAACTGTAAGTAATCATGATTATTTTGGTTGAGCTTGTTTATGATGTGTTATAGCATCTAGATTGGAAAGTTCAGAACTTTCGTACGTCCAGTTTGGACAAGATTGACGTTTAAAAATTTGAATCGGATAGAACAAAGGATTCCTTTGTCTTGGCCAGTGGTTCGATTTAACCCGCTTTGTACGGGTAGAGATGGTGACACCGTCACATCTCCTGTGGACATTCCTTCGGACCCTAATAGAGGGTGATGTTGGGGAAGATCCTGGGTTTCTTTTATGGACTCCCCTTTTGATGAGGCGTTTCTCCGAGTTTCGTAGCATTTTCTCTCACTTGCTGGCGCAGTAGCCGTGGGTGAGAGAAGTGTATGGAACAGAGAGATGGGAGGTTCTAGAAGCCTACCCCACGTACGGTTGGTTTCGATACCTAAAACCTACGGAAAAATTTAGCTTACCACGCCTGTTTCGAGAACGGTGTAAATACGTTACTCGTTACCAAGATATCCTCAACCCAGTTTCTGGCGTCACTTCGGTGTTCAGTTGAGTTGATTCCGGTTATTAAGTTTCCTCTTTTGGGTTACAGAACCGATGGCTACGAAACGAAACAAGCCGCCGCCTGCAGCGGCGGAGGGACGCGTGCCTACCGGCTACGATACGTCTCCCGATAGGACAGCTCCGCCGTCTCCGCTTCAGGGAGCCCACGTGCTTTCGGATAGAGACAGTGATGACGACGAGGTGTTCCCAGCGGACTTGACCTTGCAGGTCAATCGGCTAGTGGAGCAACGTATGAAAGAGCTCCAAAGCAAAGACCAACAGTTTGACCCAGATGACTCTGGTTGGCAGGATGTCACGGATTTTGAGACTGATTCGGCGGCTGAGCCCACGCACGTTAAGGGCAAAAAGCGAAAAAGACCCGCTAGTTCCTCGGGTGATGACTACACGAAAGCCACCAAAAGTAAAAAAGTGAAGAAGCAAAAGAAGAAGAGTAAGAAGAAAAAGAAGGATTCTTCTTCCGATTCATCGTCTGACTCGTCGACTACTGAGTCCGACTCAGATACAGAAAGAGATGGCGTTTATGCCAAGCTGGGCGGAAAGATTCGCAAGCGCTGCCCTATTCAAAAGGGTAAGAAGGTCAGAACAACGACCATGATGCGTGAGACTATCAAAGGACACTTCAATACCTTTAAGCCAGCCGAGGTGATCAATAAGATCACAGAACAAATTTCCGGCATCAAAGGTATCCCGGCTAGTGTTGTTAAGGAGATGGATGCTGGCATCCATCTTAACGAAGAGAAGAAGCGATTTGAAACAGCACTGTTTACCGTCCACAAAGCAGTTTTGGGCGTACTCGCTTCAGTCGTTCCGGTCGCGAACCGGATGCAGACAGAGAACAAGTTCTCCTCACTGGCTAGAGGTATGGACAAGGGCATGGCCCTCCTTACAGCCGCCAGTAATTTTCTGAGTTATCGTCGCTATGAAAATGTTTTCAAGGCGGTCAGTACCCAAGCAGGAAAGGAAGTCGCCAGGTCTAAAAAGGTTATGGACAACGATGGCAAGGAATATACACTCTTCTTGCCCCCCAAGCCAATTAAAGGCAAACCTCTGGATAAGGGGAAAATGTTTGGGGGCCAACTGCCATACCTCTTTAAAGAGGTAGAAACGGAGGCCAAGAGTGGTCATAACCTGGAGGCCAAGAAAACCGACTCTTCCAGATTCCGTCGACCCCGAGGGGATTTTCGTCCTCGTCGAGGAGCCAGGGCTGGCAGGTCCGGCCCATCCTACGGCTATCAGCCCAGGGGCAGAGGTCGAGGAGACCGGCAAGGGTGGAACGACGGCAACCGCCCGTTCAGGAAGGAGTTTGCCCCGAAACAATCCTTCCCACGACCAGTCAACAAATAGACATGGCCACGCAGACCCAACTACCTAAGCGGGTGGCGGAGTCTACACAAACAGACGTAAGGGAATTTTGTGCAGGAAATATTGTTAATTGTATTTCTTCTTGGTATGACATTACTTCTGACGTTAACATTTTGAATATTGTTACCGGTGTTAAGATTCCTTTTACGGAAATCCCTTTACAAAAACGGATACCTTTTCCGTACAAGTTTAATGAGATTGAAGAACGAGCATTATCTGAACAGGTTACGCTCTTTGAGTCTAAAGGTATTATTGAACAGGTGTTACACACTCCAGGGGAGTTTATCTCTAATATATTTTCAAGGCCAAAGCCAAATGGCAATATCCGTATGATTTTAGATTTAACTAAGTTAAACGAACTAGTAGAGTATCAACATTTCAAAATGTTTTCACTTGACACAGCCAGAGACTTGGTAACACAAAATGCATGGATGGCTAGTGTTGACTTACAGGATGCATATTATACAGTCCCGATATTTGAACTACACCGGAAATTCTTACGGTTTATTTGGAAAGGTACACTTTTTCAATTTACTTGTATGCCGAATGGCTTAGCCTGTGCTCCCCGTTTGTTTACTAAACTGTTGAAACCCGTTTTCTCGGTGATGGCGAATAAGGGTCATACTATGTTTCCCTACATAGATGATTCCTTCATTGTGTCACAATCCTATGATGACTGTCAACAAGCGGTGGAAGATTTATGTTCCCTCCTGACTACGTTAGGATTTTATTTAAATTATAACAAATCTGTTTTTGTCCCAACAACTGAACTGAAATGCTTAGGATTTATTATTAACACGCGCTGTATGACTGTTTCACTCCCAGATAACAAGCTGCTTAAGTTTCATGATACGGCGTCTCAATTGGTCGCCTTAAGTAGGCCAAAGATTAGACAGGTCGCGGTGCTAGTTGGCATACTTATTGCCTACGCCCCGGCTATTCTATATGGCAAAGCCCATATCAAATCTTTGGAGATAGATAAGAACTTAGGGTTGGCTCGTACTAAAGGCAATTTTGAAAGGAAAATGTTTATTTCCGAGGAAGGACTGAATGATATTAATTGGTGGTTCGATAATATTGAAAATTCCCCCAACCCCATACGGATGAATGAACCCAACACAGTAGTTACTACTGATGCTTCACTAGAAGGTTGGGGTGCACATTGCGAGTCCGTAGCAACTGGTGGACGTTGGTTAAAAGAGGAAGATTCTGATCATATTAATGTCCTAGAGCTACGAGCTATTTACTTAGGCCTCGCTAGTTTGGTTAAAGTACCACGTACACACGTCGGTATTTTAACGGATAATACCACAGCAATGGCATATGTACGCAATATGGGTGGGACAAAGTCAAAACCATGTAATGCTATGGCCCGAAAAATTTGGGATTGGGCCCAAATGAAGAAAGTTTGGTTAACAGTAGCTTATATTCCCGGAAAGCAGAACACTTTAGCGGATCATAAAAGTCGACAATTTTATGACCACTTAGAATGGGCTCTTAAGCCACAAATTTTCGCCACAGTGTGCCAAAAGTGGGGCCAACCTGAAGTGGACTTATTTGCTTCACGAAACAATTGTAAGATTGATAAATATGTCTCATGGCAGCCGGAACCGGATGCATGGCATATAGATGCTTTTTCTCTCACCTGGGGGAATAAATTTTATTATATCTTCCCATTCAGCTTGATCAGCCGGGTAAGCAGAAAAATAAGGATGGACAAAGCACACGCAATATTAATCGTTCCCGACTGGCACACGCAGCCTTGGCTACCGGGCATACAGGCAGCCGCCAAAGATTGCCTCCGATTCCGAAGATCGCCAGACAATCTGACACACCAAGGCCCTCTAAAACGACGAGGGAACGTGTCCACAACCCCGTTGTGGGCATTCCTTTTTTAAATAAATATTTAGAACAATTTGGTTTAGATAAAATTACACAACAAAGACTGGTGGCAGATGCTTGGCGTAAAGGTACGGTTAAAATGTATACTACATATTTGAGGAAATGGGGTGTTTTTTGTATAGTTAACAAAGTTAAACCCATGAATCCTACTATTTCACAAGTTGGTAAATTTCTCAGAGGGTTGGAGGATGAAGGATTAGGGTTCGGAGCTATTAATGCTGCTCGTTGTGCTTTATCGGTTATCCTGCCACGGATAAATAATGAGACATTTGGAAAACACCATGTCATTCATTGGATTATTAGGTCGATTTATCAGAGAAATCCACCAAAACTGAAATACAGTCGCTTTTGGGATGTGTCGGTAGTGTTTGATTTACTCAAACAGTGGCCTCATAATAAGCATTTAGATCTTAAACAATTAGGTTTTAAGGTAGCTTGTTAGTAACAGGACACAGGGGTCAAACTATTGTAGCGTTATCGTTAGACGGCCTAGAGATAGATAGAAAGGAGGCCACATTTGATTTGTCAAAGTTATTAAAATCTAACAGATTAGGTGACCCTTTATCTACGATTAGTGTTAGTAGTTTCACAGAAGACTCAAAACTTTGTGTTGTCTCGGCCATTAGGGCATATATATCCAAGACAAAAGACTTACGACAGTCAAGACAGCTTTTGGTGAGCTTTATTAAGCCACACAAAGGCATTTCGCGAGATACTCTAGCGAGATGGACAATTAGAATGTTGAAATGGCAGGCGTAGACACGGACAAATATGCCTCCCATTCAACAAGGGGTGCGATGGTGTCTAAGGCACGACTCCTGGGCATCTCTGTTAAGCGGATCCTGGCCCATGCAGGATGGAAGACAGCACGGTCGTTTGCAACCCACTACAACAAACGATTAGAAAAGTCGAGCACAGTAGCCCGACAGCTGCTACAAGACTAGATCAGCAGTAGGTGAGAATACACTTCGTTTTCACCAAAACTCTTTAATTTTGCTGGTTGATGTTCATACATGTTTAACAATTGTTATTGATTTTTGACATTAGAATACAGGATAAATGAGTTTACGTAAACCTCTCCCTAGCCTGAGGCTGTATATCGAGGTAAAATAGATTAGTTAGACGAATCTTACCTGGGTATAGATGATGGATAACTGTTGTTTTACCGAGGTAGAAGCCTCGGATAGACATGGGCTAGGGCCCTCCCGCCACTCCCTTCCACGTCTATTCTTTGGTTTTACCAACAAAACTTCACAGTTTGGTACCATTATCACCGTTAATGTACTTTTAGATTATTTGGCTCATTTCTCCTGATTAAGTAGGTAAAGATTGCTGGACCGGATGTGCTTACCTCTCTCCCTAGCCCACGTCTATCCGAGGCTTCTACCTCGGTAAAACAACAGTTATCCATCATCTATACCCAGGTAAGATTCGTCTAACTAATCTATATATATATGTACTTGGCTACTTACATCCTGTAGTTCTAGGAGATGGGCACTAAGAAAATAATTGTATTTAATGGTTTTGGGGTTTTTTTTCTTTTCATTTTTCTTTTCTTTGTAATGTCTCCAACAGATTGACATCAAGGCGATTGACGGCGGGACCCCAGCGCTGATATCATCACAGACGGCGCGGGTCAGCGTGCGGGTCACCCGCAACTCGAACCCACCCACCTTCGAGAGCACCCCGTACAAGGTCAAGATCCCCGAGAGTGCCGAGGTCAACAAGAAGATCTTCACCGTCAGAGCACGTGACCGGGACCCCGAGGTGAATATCAGAACTTTGTGTTGCGTCATTGCTGTCTGGGGAACTGAGAAGTAGCAAGCAGGATTGGAAATAACGCAACTTTATTTTCATGACAGGCAGGGTCTCCGGTTTTCTTGCCCAGCTCTAATGAATGCAGTTGTGAGTAACCGGTAACAATGTCTGATGTGCAACTGAAGTTATGTGGTAATTATGAATATAGTAGGAGACATGACGTATCACAATAGAGTAATCGCAGTACATTTTATATCGATCAATAATCGTGATGAACAATTCTAGATCAATCAAGTCAATCATAATGTTGCATTACTATCAGGTCCAATTTTGTATCCGGTCAATTTCTTAGTTCTTTAGTTTGATTTTCAATTTGGTTGGGCTTATTTGTTATACCAGGTCAAGTGTATTGGGTGTGGGGGAGGGGGGGGGGGGGCTTTGAGAAGAGGTGTTGCTCTGACGGTGATCAGTGGGAGAGTGGCTGGTGCGAGGCTGGGGTTGTTGTTGAAGGTGGTTTGTGAGTGGTCATGGGGGTTAGTTATACTTATAGGGTTACCCTGCTGTGTGGCTTGTTGGTGTGTAATAAGTATAAATATTTAAGTTGCTGATTTGACTTACTGATTTCCATGCGTGTTGTTTTCGCTATTGCTATTCCATCTTTGTTGTCTTCGCAACTGTTTATTTTTATTCTTTTGTGTCTTCCTTACAATTCTTTTCATGCTTTTTGTTTGCAATACTGTTATTTCCAGTCTTGTTGTTTTCGCTACTACTATTCCCTCATTGTCTTCACAACTGTTTTTTATTCTTATTATTTTCACTACCGTTGTTTTCCAGTATTGTTCCCTTCACTACTGTTGTTCTCATCCTTGTTCCCCTCTTCCTTCGCTCCTCAGGGCCCCTTCAAGACACTTAGCTACTCCATCATTGGTGATGACACAGCCCCAACCTACTTCGCCATTAATGACGCTGGAGGCATCAGTGTCCGAAGAAGCCTGAGAGAGAATGAGCTGAAGCAGATGACCGTAAGCACATCACCCACAAACCATTTTTAGCGGCGCATTCAAGGGAGGGTGGGGTTCCTGGTTGCTAAGAAACGCCCCCCCCCCCTCTCAAAAAAGGAACACATCATCCACATTCTAATTTCAGTGGCGTATATAGGGGTGGGAGTCCTGGTTACCAAGAAATACCCCTTCTAAAAAATGAACACATCACCAACAATCCATTTTCAGTGGCGTATTTATGGGGGAGTCGTGGTTGCAAAGAAACGCCGCCTCTAAAAATAACCACATCCATTTTCAGTGGCATATGTAGGGGTGGGGGTCCTGGATGCCAAGAAACGCCCCCCTCTAAAAAAAGAACACATCATGAACAATCCATTTTCAGTGGCGTATATAGGGGTCCCGGTTGCCAAGAAACGCCCCCCTAAGAAAAAAGAACATATCACCCACAATCCATTTTCAGCTTGCCAAGGAACGCCCCCCTCTAATTTTTTAGAGTCTAAAAAAAGAACACATCACCCACAATCCATTTTCAGTGGCGGATTTAGGGTGGATTTGAATTTTCCCACAAATGCCCGCTCTAAAAATTTGTTTAAAAAGCATATAACTGCAAGTGCAAATGTAGATAAAAGATTCACCCCGTACGTCCACTAGAGGGGTGAACGGCAACGTAGTCTAAATACTGGCAGAAAATGCTTTAAAATAGAACCAGAAGTTAACCCCTGGTTCCAGAATCAAATGGCTACTTATACCGGCACAGAGTTGGTGAATTGAGAGAGAATGCAAAAAAACAAGATGGTGGTGATAAAACGCTGTCAATTTCACTTTTAAATTGCATTAAACTATATGTTTTATTATATCTTCCAACTCAAAAGTAGCAGTTAAATATGAAGATGTATATGAAGTATATATTCTACTTCTTAAATTAAGAATTCACCAGCTCACTTCATTTCCCCGCCATGTTGAAATTCTTCGCCAGCTTTTATATAGGCTTGTTTTTCACCCCTGTACTGAACGTACGGGGTAAATCTTTTATCTAGTGCAAATGCTGCCTTTGTTTTAGTACCCCTCACGAGTCGAGTCACGTGAGTGTGACGTCACTCCGACATCGAGAATAAAAACTCTTGGACAAAAAAGACAAAAAATAGACAAGTGGGTGATGATGTTGATTTCTGTGTGCGCGCGCAGGTGCGCGTTGAGGTGCGAGACGGAGGCACGCCGTTCCGCTACAACATCACCATCGTTACGGTGGACATCGAGCGGAACTTCGCCGTTCCGCAGTGGGAGGTGTCCCGGTACGCCAAGGCCATCGACGAGAGCACGACGCTGGGAACCAGTGTGCTACAGGTCAAGGCCAAGGACGCCGACAGGAGGGTGAGCCAATCAGAGGCGCCGTTACATGGCGCGGTCGGTTTACGTTGACTTTGGTTGCCGTGGCAGCGTCCGTTTCAAATGTCGTCTGCTCCCTTAGAAAACTTAGCGGTTTTATTTTGTTTGTTTGTTTGTTTGTTTGTTTATGTGGGTTTTTTTTCAGGGTTTTGTTGTTGTTTTACCGGACGCAGTGGCCGAATCGGTAGAGCGCAAGGTTCCCGTGCAGAAGGTCGGGAGTTCTAATCCTAGCCGAGTCAAACCGATGACTTATAAAAGTGGTACTTGTCGCCATCTACTAACCTAGCTTGGGACTTGGCATTAATAAGATAGGGCAAGGACTGGTTAGCTCAGTGTCAGTATAATGTGACTGAGTTCGATATAGGGTCATGGTGTTAGTGGCCTGGTCTCCTAGTGGGGCAGCACTATGAAGTTGCCATGAGTGTGCACTGTTACAAGTCTGCTAGGACGTAAAATAACAACAAACAAACAATGTTATTGTTTAGTTTTTTTGTGTTTTTTTTTAATAAGGCAGTGTGCAAATGTTGTCTGGTTGATTGGGAAATTGTTCCGCTTAGTTTGCGGGGGGCGGGAGAGTTTTTATTTATGCTGGTGTACAAAAAGTTGTCTGCTTAGTTTGGAAATTACATTTCTGTGCTCTATTTGACCTGTTTGAAATGCAATTTTGTAGTCAGATATGTTTAACCATCGTATGACCTGCCCAATGGCTGATGTTTACTTTTTGTGCCGGTGGATCGTTAAATAAACAGACAGAAAAGTTGGGAAATTGCTCTTCATTTGAGTGTTTTTTTGGGGCTGTTTTCGTTTGTTACAGTACTGTACAGATGTTGTCAATCTTTCTCGGAAAGTCACTTTTTTATTGTTGTTGGCTTTGTTTATCTTGCTAGGGCTGTGTACATTGCGTTCTTTGATTATTTTCTTTGGGTCTTTTTTTTATAGTAGTATACAAATAATTCCCTCTTCATTTGGGAAGCAAGCTTTGTTGTCTGTTTTCTATTACGACTGTGTACAATTATCGTCTGCCATCTTAAAACTTTGCATTTTACTTATTTATTTAATATTATTTAGTACGCTCCGACAAACACAATGAAAACGAACAATAGTAAATGTAGTTGGATGAGTATAACTCTGGCTGGTACCCTCTAAAAGGCGCCTCCGTTTATTATAAAGCAAATTTCCTGCCGACTGGAGGCAGATTTAGTGACGTGCACACGCACGAAGGGGCGGCAGCTACCACAGCCAGATGTGGGCTGCCCTGCCGGCAGCTCGCGGCTTCAAAGCAGCTAGCTGCTGCATAAACAAGTCGGATGCACAACTCCTTCCGACTGTATTACTAACAAATAAACAATGCTTTGTTCACATAATATTCGTGTAACTAGTTACACAACACTTAAATGAATGAATTTCTCACCGAACTTAAGTTGAAGTATCTTTAAATTTAAAGAGATTTATATTTGTTTGTATCGGTTATGGCTATATGCTCTGAAGTATGTGGGTATAGTAATAAATGATTTAGTTCATATAGGTCATATGAAAGGAATAAATTCAGGTCTAACAGGATGTCAATGTAGGGCATTGTGCATAAGTGAATTATCTTGTACTAGGATGTGAAAATATGTAATAAAAGATGACTAAATCTATACTTAATAGGATGTAAGTATAGGGCATAGGAGATTAATAAATTCAGTTCTAATATGAGGCATATATACATTATAGTAGATCAGGAAATTCAGCCAATAACTTTTAACTATAGGTCCTAGGAGGTGACTAATTTCAGTTGTAATCGGATGCATATAGATTATAGTAGGTAAGGACTAGCAAAAACATGTAAATATAGGTCATAGGAGATGACTAATTTTAGTTCTAGCGGTTTCTAAATATAGCCCACAGTGCATCTCTCAATCCAATGCCATGCATACCTTTGCAGCACCTGAAACTGATTGTTGACATGCTAATGTATTTCAATTCTACCCTTCCCCACACCTCCACACACACACCCCCAAACCGACCCACCTTCCCCATTCCCCCTGTGTAGAAGCCGTACAACGAGGTCTACTACGAGATAACTGGTGATGCGCATGCGCAGAAATGCTTTGCCATCAGCCGGCTGACTGGCATCCTCATCCTCAAGCAGTCACTGCTGTTAGAGCCATGCCAGGCTGAGACCTATAACATCCGGCTGGCAGCGCTCGACGGCGGCTCGCCCGCCAAGAAAAGCCCTGAGGCATTCGTCACCGTCACCATCGGGCGGAACCGCTTTGCTCCAGACTTCCAGAAGACGCCGTATACGACGAAGATCCGGGAGAACCTGGAGCAGGGCCGTGGAGTGTTCTCGGTCACGGCCACTGACCGCGACACCAAGGTGAGGTGGTTTGTGGAAGTGATTGCATCTCTGGGTGCGGTTAATTAGCATGCAGCGTTGTTTTATGAATATTCAAACTGGCAATGCTTACTTACTGCCAACTTGACTCGGTTAATTAGTTACTGGCGTTGTTTAATTATGGCCAACGTGACTCGATTAATTAGCAAGTTGCATTGTTTTGTGAATATTCCAACTGGCAATGCTTAATTATTGCCACAGGAACAAATTAAGCAAATGCTATTGATGGTGTCACTATTGTATGACTTTGACATTACTTATCCTGTGGCCATATGCACATTAAATGCTTACATATATGCGTACATACAGGGACATATCTGATTATAGCTAAACATTTCAATTGCAGATATTTTTGTAACAATGTATTTGGCATAAATATGAACTTTAATTTAATGTCACGTTGATTGCTCAACTGGACGATCCTCCGTTGGGGAAGCCATGTAGTGACGTCATGACATCTTTGTAGTTAAAGTTGCATAGTCTGATGATTTTGAATTTCTGTATTTCTTCTGAGATAAATATATTAGATCGATCACTAGTATCTACTTTACATTAGTTCAAAGTTACTTTTATTTTAAATGGTAAAATTTTGAGATATTTTGAGTGCAATCATGGAAAATTAGTTTTGGCAAGCTTGCCAAAACTCTGACACCAGACTTATGCAGTAACAGGTTTTGTTAAATTGACTCAATATTGCCTTCTACGCAGAAACAAATGGCTAATAAGTGCATCAGTATCTAAGTTAGATATGTAAAATAAAATCTAGATAATTGGTTTTGTTTTGAAAATTTGATATTTCATTGGACTATGCAGCTTTAAATAAAATTCAACTAACAAGACGGGATGGCTGAATGAGTTGAGTGTCTTGTCTTCCGTTTTGGTAGATTGTGGGATTAGAACCTACAGGTTCAAACCCTGGTTGAGTCACATCAATGACTTAACAAATTATATGTGTCACTTCCTAGCCAGGCGTTCGGCATTATTATGATAGGGCAAGGATTGGTTGGCTCAGTGTCAGGATAATGTGACTGAGTGGGATATCAGGTCATGGTGCTGGTGGCCTGGTCTCCAAATGGGACAGCACTACAATGTCGCCATGAGTGCGCACTGTCACATTAAGTCGGTACCTATCCTGATCTAACCTTATCTGTTGCCAGGACGTACAACTCCAACAACCAAACCATAAAACTCAACTGAACTTTGCAGGCACCCTTCAACAAGGTGACTTACCGGGTAATCGGGGACAACAAGGCACCAGCCTTCTTCAAGCTCAAGTCCCCATCGAGCGGTGACCTGACCCTGAGCACTTCACTGATGTCGGACTCGGACACCATGTACACCGTGCGCGTGGCCGCCTCAGATGGGGGCGACCCGGCCAAGACTGCCACAGCCACCGTCCAGGTCACCGTCCAGCGGAATCTTTACTCGCCCAAGTTCCAGCCACAGCGCATCGACCGCGATGTGCTCGAGACGCATCCGCTCGGTGTCACCATCGCCAACGTCAATGCCACTGACCGCGACACGAAGCCACCTTATAATGTCATCCGCTACGAGATCACGGGCTCGGAAAATTCGCGCCAGTTCTTCCTCATCAACGAGATGACCGGTGAGATCTACATCAAGAAGCCGCTGTCTGAAGACAGCGCATCTATCAACAGCTACACAGTGAGTACCTGAGGAGTTTCCAATATGGGTCGCTCTCACAAGCTGTGGAGCACATACTTGGTTCCCACGTTACATTGTTGATGATTAAGCCTTTTTCGGAGGGGAGGGGGGGGGGGGGTGCTAGCAAGTCAAATAGTTATTGTTGCCTCTGTGTATTAATTATATTAGCAATACTGAACCGGATAACTGATTGAACCGGATAACTGATTGAACTGGGTATGTGATGGTCAGTCTGTATAGTACATATATAGTTGAGAACTGTATTGAGAGTTGTGTCTGTGCTTTGTTTAGATCGTCGTGAAGGCCCGGGACCTGGGTAAGCCCCAACTCACCAGCCAGGACAGTGCCACAGTGACAGTCAGAGTACAACGCAACAAGAACTGCCCTCAGTTCCAGGGAACGCCCTTCGCCAAGGTAACACACACAATCTCTACCATACATACATACATGCATACATCATCATCATCATCATCATCATCATCATCATCATCATGCTGTCGGTCACGATGCGACAAAGACTGCTTTCATTACTTCACTGCCCTCTCCATTTAGCTCTCTGCTGTGAGAGTTGTGTCCATGAGTCGGTCTTAATGTCTCTCAGCTTCAGGTTTCTCTTGATGGTATCCTTGAACCAGAGACGAGGGCGCCCTCTCTTTCTGTAACATTTCATGAAAGCTGCCTGCAAAAGTGTTGAAGTGCTGCTGGCTTTTGCAAGTTACCAGCGGCACTCTCTCGGGGAGCAAATAGAGGTTTCACACCGGCAAGAACATGTCAAGACAGGCGCAAAACTATTTGTCCCTGCAGTGGCTGGTCGGGAGATGTTGAGAGTTCCATAGATCAACCGCCCTTGATGCTGCCACAGTGACATGGTTTTCTGTTTAGGGTTTTCTCCCTTAGCCTTCGGTTCTGTCAGGAAGTGTATGTATGTACGCATACATACATACAAACATACATACATACATACATTCATACATACATACATATATACATACATACATTCATGCATGCACACATACACACACATTAATACATGCATACACAATCATACATACATAAGTACATACATACATACATACATACATACATACATACATATGGATGCCACTAGGCCATCCGCTACGGTAGTATAGGCTATAACCTTTTGACCGATCTCAAGTGATTACTAGGACTTGAGAGTCTACCATTTTACGAATTCTCAGTATTTATACAATGTCTAAAACCTTGAATCCTCGACTAAGTTATTGCTTTTCAAATATATTCAATGTTGAGTTCTCATTTTTTACCACATATGCTTCACTGTTATTTGGTGTAATGGTTGAGCTGTTTCAGTGTATGTATGAATGGGCTCAGTAGAATCTACCATCTTGTAACAGTTGCATAGTCTGATGAAGCATCACAACACATTTTCAAAACCAGAACAATTAACTCAAATAAAATTTTAAAAATTGGTGATCGTCCCCACCCGTGCCTTAAATTTTGGCCGCCCCTGATTTCTTTTAATTTAAATTTAGTTTTTTTAACTGTTATAAATGTGTCGGGCTAGCAGCAATTCAAAGTTTGTAAGCTCACAACTGAAACTTCTAGAACTGTATGATATAGTACATTTCGAAATGAGAATATAGTGTTCATTCTATGACTGAAAACATTGTGATGTTTACATGAATGAGATGTAATCCTTTATTCAGTCTGGGGTGGTCCAATATCTTCTTTTTTTTAATTCTGAAAAAAAAAAGATTACTTTGTTTAAAAAGTGATTACAGGTCATGGTGCTGGCAGCCTGATCTCCCAGTCGGGCATCACTATAAAGTTGCCATGAGTGCGCAATCTCACTAGTCGGTACCCGTCCTGATATGACTTAAAATATTGCCAGGACGTAAACCTCCAACAACCAACCAATCAACCAACCAACCAATCAACCAACCAACCAACCAACCAACCATAAATTCACCAATTAGTCCTTCGATGCTGTCCCAATTCAATTAGCTGATGCACCGGTGTCTAAATTGGAAATTGGGGCATGGGAGGGGTCACCTGTGGCCTATTTGCATTCAGGGTGTGTCTCGGAGACGCCTCCCTTTTCAGATAGGAGACAAAAAGCGCCTCGAAAATGGCCGCCATATTCAGTGGTTTCAGCCAATCACAGCGCAGCTTTTCCATTGCAAATGGCCTCCGCCTATGGAGGCCACGATTTTCAAGGCAGCCAACAGCTAATGCCATTCAGACTCGCATGACGTCATCAGGTCCGCCTTCGAGATGCCTCCGAGATGGACCCGGAACGCGGCCCTGGACACAACATGAGTCCTTACTGGGGGACCAGCGGAATTCGGAATACCCAAATTGCGAATAAGCAATGTGCCATGTTGCAGGGAAAAATATCCAGGGGTCCGACTAACCGGTTGGGCGCGGTGAACCAGGCTCAAAGCACCGAGTAGGGTGTGAGTGGGATGGGGTGGCCCCTCCCTTGGGAAAAGCTTTGTCCTAAACAGTCATCCAAAATTACGGCACTTTGTTGCACCTGAGAGAAATGTTTTGTTTTAGGTATAAACGATGTGTGAATGTTGTCAAGTTTTAGCTCTTTAAAAAAAAGTTTATTGAAGCTGTATTTATACTGTCCATAGCATATAAGCCCGGGTACCCAGGATTGTTTTCAATGCTGGCCAGTTGTAGTGTTGGTGTTATCTTACCACACAGTAGCTGCTGATAAGTGTAATTTGATTGCCTGCATTTCAGTAGCAGATAGATGGTTGGTATGGTTAGTATCCTATGTTAGTTTTTTTTTATTTTCTTGTATCAGTGTATCTTCCTATTAATGAAAAACGACAATTTGACAACCCTACATGGTCACTAGAAAATGTTATTTATTTGTTAGCTGCCAGGAGAGGGGGGCGGGGGGGGGCTCGTCTATTTATAACCCCCCCTAAATCCGCCACTGATATTTGGTCACGTGACTTCCTTTTGCAGACTATCAAAGAGACGCAGCAAGTCCGGTCTCAGGTGATGCAGATCCGGGCCGTCGACTTTGACCCGCAGGGAACGCCCTTCAGGAAGTTGAACTTCACGTTGCTAGGCGACGACAAGGGCCCGACGTTCTTCCGCATCGACTCGTCCAATGGACGCATCTACGTGAAGACGGACCTCAGGCCCGACACGGAGATTCAGTACAAGGTGAACGTCACAAGGCACTGTCACCGGTGACAGTGGGAAGTGTCCGATGTCAGTTGGCACTGTCACCGGTCAATGTCACCGCTCAGTGGGCAGTGTTTGCTGTCACTGTTAGTTGTCACTGTCACTGGTCAGAGTCACCGGCCAGTGGGCAGTGTTCGTTGTCACTGTCAGTTGCCACTGTCACTGGTCAGAGTCACCGGTTAGTGATCAGTGTCAGTGGTCAGTGTCACTAGTCATTGTCACTGGTTAATGGTTAGTGTCACCGGTCAGTGGGCAGTGGTCACTGGTCGCTGGGCACTGGCTAGTGGTCAGTGGTCAATGGTAATGTCCCTGGTCACTGTCAGTGGTCCGTGGTCAGTGTCACTGGTCAGTGTCACTGGTCAGTGTCACTGGTCACTGTCACAGTCGCTGGATACTGTCACTGGAGGTGGTCACTGTCACTGGTTAGTGGTCAGTCACTGGCCACTGTTGCTGTCAATGTCGCTGGTTATTGTCAGTAGTCACTGTCACTGGTCAGTGGCTACTTCCACTAGTCAGTGGTTACTGTCACTGGCCACCATCACTGCCAATGGCTACTGTCACTGGAGGTGGTCACTGTCGCTGATTCGTGGTCAGTGTCACTGGGTACTGATACTGTCATTGTCACTGGTCACTATTAGTGGTCACTGGTACTGTCATTGTCAGTGGTCACTGTCAGTGGTCACTGTCACTGTTAGTGTTACTGGTTAGTCTCACTGCTCACTGGTATTGTCACCGGTCAATGGTCACTGTCAATGTTACTGTCGCTGGTTACTGTCACTGGTCCCCGTCAGGACCTACCCCTTATCTAATATCGTTCCCTGGCTGTCACTACTCCTTCCTTGTCTAAAACCTTCTTTTCTGTCACCACCTAGCCCCTGTCTCTGTCAGTACCTAGACTTAATCTAAATCCTGCCTTTTCTCTGTCACTACCTACACCTTATCTAAAAAGCCCTCCCGTTTATGACCCTACGTCATCATCGCCATCATCAATCCCTTAACCACAAGCGTCATTCAAGCACCACAGATGACATTGCAACAGGTCCGCCTCCATTTTCCGCTGTTCCACACTGCCCTCTGGGACTTCCCGAGACACTGACCTGTCCATTCCGTGATGTCGTTGCAATCCCACCTCCTCCTTTCTCCACCCTCATCTTCTTCGCCTTTCGCCTTTGCTAACACGCGTCCTGTCTCCATCTCCAGCTGCGTGTGATGGTCTCTGATGGCGGAATCCCGCCCTGTTCCAAGACGTCTGTGGCCACCATTGATGTACAGCGCAACCTTGCGGCACCCCGCTTCACCAAGGCCGAGTGGACCATCACCATCATGGAGACACATCCGCTCAGCGACCCCATCATCAAGGTTTCCGCCACTGACACCGACGCCAAGGTAATTTGAACCGCTAAAGGCCTACCCGTCCTGATGTGTTGCTAGGATGTAAAACAAGAACAACCAACTCCCCCGGCCCTCTTAGAAGTTAGAGGGTTGCTAGGCGACCTTTTTCTCTCAAGCGCCTTCACGCCAGCCTGCCCAACCACCCCCTTAACTCTCTCCATGAATTCTCCGAACGCTACCTACCGGAAGGCAACTCCCTGTCACATGGGACCGGCTTCAGCGGTGCCCATATAGTGCTGCAGATTTGCAGACTGAAAACTCCCCCAAAATGACAACTCTAGCCAAACAGAGACTGTACTAAGAAAGCCATGTCAGCAGGGTGACCACCCTCAACCCATACCCACCACCCACCCGCTCACACTCAGACTTTACCAGGAAACTCATATCAATAGGGTGCCCACCCTCAAACCCCCCACACCCCCCCCACACACACACTCCCACACACGCTCCTACACACACACACTCTCCCACCTACCCATACACACAATCCTAGACACCCACATGCTCACACACACACTCACATCCGTACACACACACACTTCCACGCACACATTGCCAATATAGACCAAATCAAGAAACCGATGACACTCCCACACACACCCACACACCCTCTCACACCTACACATACCCACCCACCCCCACAGACGATACCGGACAAATGCATTCTAGCGAGGTGATCACCCCACAACCACCCACAAACACTCCCCCACACACAGACTATCTCAGGGACCCCATGGCAGCAGGGTGACACCCCCACACACCTCCACACACCCCATACACCCTCACACACTCCTACCACAGACTATACCAAGAAACCCATGGCAGCGGTCTGACACCCCCACCCACCACCACACACCTCCACATACCCCACACACCTGCACCACATAATATACTAAGAACCCCATGCCAGAGATCTGACAGCCCCACACACACATATCCAACACACCCAACACCCCTCCATATCCGTAATACCCCCTGCCCTCTGCACACCACGTGCCTCTCTTGATTTACATATATACAGTACAGACCCGTATCCCCACCAACCTGACATAGCGGCCACCCCCGAAATTAGGACAACTCTAGCTCTCCTTCCCATCTATGCATTTCCCTTGTGTAACTCCAATGCGGTCACCCCCGCTATCCGACCACTAATTGCTTAGGGCGACAGCTGATCGGAAAAGCAAGGTTTAACTGTATTCATGTTTGTATATATAAATCCTGAACCCACACATCCGACAAAGCATCGCCCAGCTGCAATGATTGCACTTAATTTAGTTTTGTATTATCGCCATGCTACCGTAGTTTCGCATTCCCTGCTATGAATGAATTCTGTTCATGGCACACTTCTTATTTGGCTAAATATATTTGATGAACACACACAAACATGTGTGTGCACACATGCATTATTCATGTTGTCCGCAACATGGGTAATTGAGCGCGCAGGACCAGCAGCCTACCATAACTAATGATGCTACTCTTGGCGCCACCTATCTAACTTGATGGCTGCTGATTGACACGCCACCTAGCGTATTCTGAATCACATACTGTTGAAATCAGACTTTCAAATTCACTTCATCCTGAGCGTTTGAATCGACAAAATGTATATCACAGCCTTCCAAAATTGCCCATCACACCGACCCCAGATGACACAAAATTATATTGATAGGGTTGAGCGTCTGGGAGCATTGAACTCTTTTAACATCACAATGCCTTTGTAACATTTAACGTAAACAAAAAAAAGCCATATATACGATGCCGGTCTTGTGTCGTTCTGGCATGGATTGTTTGGTGCGTGTTGTGTGTAGTTCGAACGGCATTAGTGCCATGCAAACTCTGCTGCGCTGATGTTCCTGCCCGCAAGGTAAGTTTTTTATGTATGCCATATGTACTCTCCAACATTTTGATTTAAGCTTTGCCATCCAACCACAGATCTGAAGCTATGTTATGCATTAAAAGCCCTTTGAACCCGCAACCACACATGGTTCCTGTTGAAGGCTCATGCATTGCCCTACTTTTGTTTCTAAATTGGGTCAAGATGAAATTGAGCTAAGAACTATTCAGCTTTAAAACAAAATACCACTTCCTGTGTATGTACATGCAGCACAACTTAGTTCGACATTGTTCTTCACCAAAACATTAACATGATCGCAGACCGCACTTGGTGGCCGGATCTAGCGCAGGCTTCCTACGTGGAAGGTCAAGAGTTTGAAAACACGGACGAGTCAAACCACTGACGTACAAAATGTGTACTTATCGCTACCTAGCCTGGCGCTCGACATTACTAGGATCAAACAAGGACTGGTTAGCTCAGTATCGGGATAATGTAACTGAGTGGGGAATTGGGTCATGGTGCTGGTGGCTTGGTCTCGCAGTGGGGCAGCACTATGAAGTCGCCATGAGTGTTAACTGTCACAAGTCGACACCCATACTGATATGACTAGATGTTGCTATGAAGTAAAACCCCAACAAATCAAACTAAGATTTTCCCAGGGGTGACCTGACCTGAATTAATGGCTGGGTGAGCACCGATCTTTGGTTGTTGGAGTTTTACGTCCTGGCAACATCTAAGGTCATATCAAGATGGGTTCCGACTTTTAACAGTGTGTACTCATGGCAACTTTATAGTGCTGTCCCACTGGGAAATTAGGCCACCGGCACCATGATTCGATAACCCCCACTCAGTCACATTATCCTGACACTGAGCTAACCAGTCCTTGCCCTATCCTATTAGTGCCGAGCTCCAAGCTAGGAAGCGACAAGTATCAATTTGATATGTCAGTGGTTTAACTGGACCGGGAACCGAACTCCCGATCGAGGCCTGTGCTCTACCATGTACCAATTCTGCCACTGCGGTGGGTGCACCAATTTTGTTGTCTCGGAACTGTAAAGCCTGTTTTAATTAACGACACCTCTCAAGCAGATTCATTTTCATATCATCAGCTATTGGACATCAAACATATGGTCATTCTGACATATTTCTTTGGAGGAAACAGGCTGCGCCACATAGGCTACTCTTTCCGATAAGCAGCAAGGGCTCTTTTATATGCACTTTCCCACAGACAGCACATATCACAGCCTTTGATGAACCAGTTCTGGACCACTGGTTGGTGTCTCAAAACCGACGCATTGTGCTTCTGTGATCATCCACAGTGACGTCATCAGTATCATGTGTGTGTGGATGGTGGATCTGGGTCAAGATGTCGTTTGGTATATATGTGTTAAACCTGTTGTTGTTTCAGATGGTGGGAAACTCCTCCCAGACGGTAATAAACTAATTAAGATGCATCCGCTTCTGCTAGTCCATCTTCCGAGCATAATGTTCATAATCAGTATACATCTTTACATCTTTTCCACATTGATTCTCCTTCAACTACCATCTCAAATATAATATCCAATTATTCAGGTTTTTTTTAATGTTTTGTTATTTTTTACTTCATTCATAGGGATATAATATTCACTATTCTTTTATTTAAGGGGCCGTCCAAAGTTGTCAACGTTTTCACGGTAGTACAAAGAGTACTACTTTTCCAGAGCCCTCTTCCCCACCGCCACCGGCTCCTGCCCCGCCCCCAAAGTAGGAGACATCAGCATTTTACTACACACTCAGATGGGGTTGCTGAATGAGTTGAGCACCCACCTCCTTTTTCGGTATGTCGTGGGATTCGAATTGCCGGGTTCAAACCCTGGTAGAGTCGAACCAATCATTGACAAAATTTATCATTGTAACTACCTAGCCTAGGTAGTTACAAGCAATACCTGCATACTGAGTATGCAGGTATTGCATGTATAAGAATACCTCAGGGAGTTTGACGCCCCTGCCCTGCAGAGTTGTAAACCACTGCCTTGTGGTACAGGTTCTTGACAGAACCAAAGGCTAAGGGAGCAAACCCTAAGCAGAAAACCATGTCACTGTGGCAGCATTAAGGGCGGTTGATGTATGGAACTCCCAACATCTCCCGACCAGCCACTGCAGGGACAAATAGTTTTGCGCCTGTCTTGACATGTTCTTGCGGGTGTGAAACCTCTATTTGCTCCCCGAGAGAGTGCTGCTGGTAACTTGCAAAAGCCAGCAGCACTTCAACACTTTTGCAGGCAGCTTTCATGAAATGTAAAACCTGAAGCTGAGAGACATTAAGACCGACTCATGGATGCAACTCTCACAGCAGAGAGCTAAATGGAGAGCGGCAGTCAAGTAATGAAAGCAGTCTTTGTCGCATCGCGACCGACAGCATGATTATGATGATGAACTACCTAGCCTGGTATTTGGCATTAGTATGATATGGCAAGGAGCAGTGGAACTAGGAAAACCAAATATCCATGGCTGAAAATTATCTCTGCTTCATCAACTGTTATGAAGGTGATGAAAATGGGAAATATTGTGCCTAGAATGTGCACTTCTTGGCATTCCGAGGCATTTCACAACCTAGGTTCCTTTATGCAGTCAACCTGCCCACGCCTAGCTGTCTATATGGCTCCTTGCCTGAGAGGTTGGTGCAGACTACTACACTTGTCCGCCTGGAATTGTAACTCTTTTATACCCCTGTCACACTACGGCGTAACGAGCCAACGTAAGCCTGATGTGCTCACGTTTCGTCATTACGTTGACGTATGTTGGGTTATGTTATGATGACGTCAGAATGACGTTAGACTGACATCGAGCTAAGTCACATTACGTCTTGTTACGTCGGCGCGCATCAAGGTTTTGAACCTGTTCAAAACCTTCGACGTATCTCAAACGTAAGTGTTTATGTTCGCCATATGTTCTGTACACATTCGGCGAACGTCAATGACATTAAACGGACGTTAGTCAAACGCTGCTCACTATGTTCCACTACGTTGACCCACATTAAAGCCGGTGGAAACGTCCACGCGGCGTAATGGGAACGTCAGGAGAACTTACGCCGAACGTACATCCAACGTATGTTCAACATACGTTCAGCATTTCGGCACTGTGTCATGACATATGTAACATCACATAACGTAGTTCTGGCGATGGAATAACGTACATAACGTTCCGTGAGCGTAATGACGTCCTCTCTCATTGAATGATGCTATCACTATGCTTTACCGACGTTACGCTCGCGTCACCTACGCTGCATCCACGTTTAACTTGTGCCCAAATTTGCATACTACGCCGAGAAGTTCGACGTTTTTCACGTTCTCCCTATGCTGACGTCGTTACGTCGTAGTGTGACAGGGCCTTTAAATGGTTATTTAATGCTTACAACTACAAACATTTAGGCAATGCACTTACATATACATACGCAGGATAGGTTCAACAACCATACAGTGTGTAGCTTGTACAGGGTACTGGTCATGGCGCTGGTGTCATGTGAAGATGATGAAAATGGGAAATATGGTGCATAGAGCAGGAATCGAACCCACATCTCTTGCATTCTGGGCCAGTGTGCTAACCATTATACCACCTAGGCTCCCTGATATCAGTCACCACCCTACCCAGGTCTACCTGTCTATGAGGCTCTTTGCCTGAGAGGTCAGTGCAGGCAACTACACAACTAATTGTACACGCACAAAGAAAATCGCCGAAAAATATCAAAACTTTGTATGAATGTGAAAATGTTGACAAATTTGGACGCCTACTTAATGATTTATATGCAAAGAGTTCATGCGCAAAACCCCGAAAACGCCAATCCAAAAAGTTAGCTAAACATTGAAATCAAACCTTCAAACATTATATATTTTTTAATTCCTACTTTTTTGTTCATTGTTCCATAATCATGTGATCATAAGAAAAGTGGAAGTAGTGAGAATTAACATTATTTTCAGGTAAAAGTTTGATTTAATCTTTGTTTGTGGATTGGCGTTTAAGGGGATTTGCTCCTGAACTCTTCATATATTGAAATAAACTGTTTGATGTTGTTTCGTATCATTTCTTCATCCTTATACTTGAAGCAGCCGTCTATCCCCCCACCCCGATAAATGTCCTAGAACAAATTGCCTACATAGATATTGAAATTTGAATGCGTTTAGAATACAGGGATGAAAGATTTCCGCGATTCCGCGGATTTCCGGGATTTTTCAATCGTGCAGCACCATCAGCGTAGATCTATACTAATATGTAGTGCAGACGCCGCCGCACTATCAGCATATACCTCTATTGAATGCTCCAAACGCCGCAGCATTATCAGTGTATACTACTACCATACATGCTTCAAGCGGCGCAGCACTATCAGCGTATACCAATATATATGAAACCAGACTTCCGGAAATTGTCCGCGATTCCCTGACAGTGCTAAACCTATGGGAGAATATTCGCATTTCCGCTTTTTTTCCCCGGAGATCACTTTCATCCCTGACAATAGATTTTATATGTTTGTTATAGTTTTATAGATTCCCTTGATCCAATATTGAACTTGAATGGAATTATATTTAGTATTGTAACTTTGGGAACTGGCACTGCTCTGTTGGTAGTAGCACCAAACACTGTTTCATTTTAAAGGGGCTGAATATGGACTAGGATGGTGGGTGCAGATCTCACATGCGCATAAACCAGCATTGTATGCATAGCTGCTATAATTTAGGTCGCATCCCTGTCTAACAACAAAACAAAGATAGATTAATGTATATGCTGTCCTCAATTATTATAGCTGCATAATCCGATGAAAGCCTCAAAATTTAAATTCCAAAAAGCTTATCTAAATTTGATTCTACATATCTAACTTAGATACTACTGCACTTATTAAGCATTTGTTGCTGCATTGAAAAGAAGACTAAGTCAATTTAACAGAAAGAAGCCTATGGTGTCAGAGTGTTGGCGTGCTTGCCAAAAATACCTTTTGCATGTTTGCACTTCAAATATTTCAAAGGTTAGCCATTTTAAAATAAAAGTTAGTTCCAACTGAAGTAAGGTAGATAATAATGATCAATCTAATATATGTGTCTCAGAAAAAATGAGAGAAACTCAAAACCATCGGACTATGCAACTTAAGTCGCCGGCTATACCTCACCCAGATACAAACGAATCCAGCATCAAAAGCTCTCCAAACATTCCACATACCTTTGCTTAGTTTGTTCAGTTCATGCCACTGAACATGTGGGAGGAGAGTTGAGGTCTGTGATGTATGATTCACATCATAGGTGGGATTCCCTCATCACATGACCTAGAGGGCTTCCCCCACACATAGGGTAAGCCATGGCAACCACCAAGATGGCAGCCACAGAAAGCTCTCAATTCAACTTTTAAAGTCTATTAATCGACATTATTTAATCAATTATTCACACAAAAAGTAGCTGGTTATGATAAATAAACATTTGAACTTTATATTTATCATTTTAGATTGCAATTTCTAACATTTTTGTCTCTATATGGTTGTCTAAAAGTGTCAGTACTGCTGGACTAAATAAAACACAACAGAAACAACTAATGCCAGCACAATGTCAGTAGTTGCATAAACTGAAAACCGGCAAACGTATGCTTGGAGAGCATTTGTCGGAGTACGGATCGTGTCTCAGCGACCTATACCTGGTCCGTTTAAAGTAAATTTCTATTTGCACATTCTTTTTACTGAGACCAGTGAGAGGAGTTTAACTGTTAATTCACATGGACACACTTGAAAGAAAATGTTACAAACACACACCAAAATATAACAAACACACATCAAGTAAAACCAGAATCTGCTTGGAGAATATGACATATTCATCACATTGAACACTCTCCCCTCCCCCCACAGGTTAAGTTATATGAATGGGCAGGTTGTTCAGATACGTCCTGGGAGAGCAATTGCTTCATTAGAAAACTTGCCATCCTAGTTAATATTCAGGTCTTTACAAATATGGGCACCTCACACCTGTCTTTTCTATTATGCAACTTTCAAAGAGTTGTCGATTAAAAGAAAGCATGCTATGTTTATTTCTGAACATCTACAAGCGACATTGCGGAAGAATATATAGAAGTGTCACTGACAGACCAGTAATGGTCTCGTAAATGTTGTACAATTAATATGATAGGCACATGTGAACAGACGTATCTTATAAAGAATTTAAAAAAAGGTTATGTATAACCTTATATATATTTGTTTAATGTCCATATATAGTTATATATATTAATAAATATTGTTATATATTTATAAATATGTATATATATTTATATGTATCTATATATATATAAATCGAGGTTCTATTGGAGGAGAAGGAGAAGCAAGGAGGACTCCAATGGGTTGAGTGTCTTTATTTCCTCTTGACATGGGAGAAATTGCCGTATCGTCAATAAATACAAAACTTTTTCGAGCGAGTGAATCAGCGTAGTTGGAACATAACTACCAGGATTACCCCGGTGGCGGCGCCACCATCGCCCCATTGGCTCGGGCAAAATCCTAGCTAATATCGAACTGGATGAAAAACTAGCGTATAATGATATATAATAATAATAATAAAATACCTCCAGCCGAGGATTTATGCACGTATAGGAATATACTCACTATAAATCGAGGTTCTATTGGAGGAGAAGGAGAAGCAAGGAGGACTCCAATGGGTTGAGTGTCTTCATTTCCTCTTGACACGGGAGAAATCGCCAATAGCGACGCCTAGTGTGTGTATAATTCCTAACCTAACCCCATTGCTTGCTTTACAACATGCTCTGCGCAAACCCTCCTAGCCAGTAGAAGTAGCTCTAGATTAGAGTAAGACCTCTCTAACCGACCACCTCCACAGATCGACTACTCCCCTATATCGATTGCTTTATTTGGGTCCCAAACGATCGCCCATAAGATACCATTGTAATAATAACAAATACTCCCTAAGCCAAGCATCTCCCTAAATGGACCATTTAGAGTTGGTCCTACGGTCGGTCGATTTAGAGAGGTTTTACGGTGTATACAGACTCTCCCCACAGCAGAGGAGCTTCATCTGTTATGGCGGGCAGTAACTTTTCTTTGTTGGTTTGTAGTCGCCACACAACACCATCCACTACCAGATTGAAGCCAACTTCCAGTACACTGACCGCTTCTCGATCGACGAGAACACTGGCGCACTCTATCTGCGAAGAACGCTGGTCGGGGAGACCACAAAGCAGTACACGGTGAGTGAGGAAGGGAGCGAGTGAGGGAGCGAGGAAGTGAGGGAGGGGGTGATTGGTGGAATAACGCTGGTCGGGGACATCGCAAAGCAGTACATGGTGAGTGGGGGAGCGAGTGAGGGAAGGAGGGAGTGATTGGTTGGAGAACGCTGGTCAGGGAGACTATGAAACAGTACATGGTGAGTGAAAGAGGGAGCGGGTGATTGGTTAGAATAAAGTTGGTCGGGGAGACTATAAAACAGTACACTGTGAATGAGGGTGGGAGTGAGGGAGAGAGTGATTGGTGGGAGAATGCTGGTCAGGAGCCTTCGAAGAAAGAGCATGCTGCATGAGAGAGGGAGCGATTGGTAGAATAACGCTAGGCAGGGAGACTACGAAACAGTACACTGTGAATGAGGGTGGGAGTGAGGGAGAGAGTGATTGCTGGGAGAATGCTGGTCAGGAGCCTGCGAAGAAAGAGCATGCTGCATGAGAGAGGGAGTGATTGGTAGAATAACGCTAGACAGGGAGACTACGAACCAGCACACTTTGAGGGAGGTAGGGAGCGAGTGAGGAAGGGAGTGAGTGAGTGATTGATGGGAGAACACTGGTTAGGAAGACTATGAAGCAGTACATGGTGAGTGAGACAGGGAGCAAGTGACGGAGTGAGTGATTGGTGGGAGAACACTGGTCAAGGAGACCACACAAAAGAATACGGTGTGTCAGTGAGGGAGGGAGTTTGTGATCGATGGGAGAATGCTGGTCAGGGAGACTATGAAACAGTAGACGGTGAGGGATGGAGTGAGTAAGGGAGGGAGGGAAGGAGAGCGAGGGAGTGATTGGTGGGAGAACGATGGTCAGGGAGACTATAAACAAAGAGCACGGTGAGTGATAGATAAAAGATTCACCCGGTACTTGTAGTACACGGGTGAAGATCAGCCTTATATAAATACAGGCGAAAATAGCGTTAGTATGGAACATCACCTAGAAACTGTGGCTCCAGTATCAAATGGCTACCCATATAGGCACAGAGTTGGTGAAATGGGAGAGAATGCAAAAAGACAAGATGGCGGCCGCAGAACGCCGTCGATTTCACTTTTAAATTGCATTAAACTAGATATTATATTATATTTTTCAACTCAAAGGTAGCGGGCTATCAATAATACATATGTAAAGAATAAATGTTGCTTCTTAGATTGTGAAATTAGGCTCTCATTTCATTGACCCGTTTTTTCGACAGCTTTTACATAGGGTTGGTTTGCACCCCTACTGCAGCAGTACGGGTGAATCTTGTATCTAGGTGAGTGAGTGATTGAGTGAGTGAGGGAGGGAGTGATTGGTAGAACAACACTGGTCACGGGGGCCATTAAACAGTACTCAGTAAGTGAGTGAGAGAGGGAGTGATTGGTGGGAGAACGATGGTCAGGGAGACTATGAATAAAGAGAACGGTGAGTGAGTGATTGAGTGAGTGAGGGAGTGATTGGTAGAACAACACGGTAAATGAAAGAAGCTGTTCGAGGAAAATATTAAAGTTGCATGGTCCGATGAAATATTTATTTTTCAAAACCAAAAGATGTATCTTAATTTGATTATATATATCCATCTTAGATATTGGTGTATTAACAAGTGATTTGGGACAGCATATATACAATAATCAGTGAATTTACTACCTCATCCTACTTTGAGAAACCCATCACACAAGGAAGCCATTAATCAACTAGGTCAATCTCATGGCCTCAGTCGCCTTGATGCTCATTCCAAGTACCTAGTCAGGTTCCAAGATGTCCAGTGGTAGTATTGCTGGCACCATAGCCTGGTTTGATATAAAGTTACATGGAATTTTGTATTAAATAATTGTTACAGATCTAAAATAAGAGTGATGTAATAATTATGTATATTATTATCTGGGAACAATACATTTGATAATCATTAGGTGAGCCCACATCACATCACATGCTAAGAAACAAATTATGTGCAATGGCGCCATCAGTGAAAATACCAGGAGACCATGCTACATTTGAAATAGGTCATCCCACATCACGTGATGTCGTCAGACGTCAACACGAGTCATAGCTAGAAGACTTTTGGAAAGCTTGTCAAAAGTATTTTGAGTTCTTTCAGCTCAAATTACTTCAAAACTAGGCACTTTTCATCAAAATTACTCGGGACTAGTAGGATTATTAGGTCATAACGATCAATTTGATATATTTATCTCAAAAATAAAATAAAAATTCAACTGCCATCGGACCATGCAACTTTAAGCAGTAAACGATAAGGGAGAGAGGGAGAGAGAGTGATTGGTGTAAGAACGCTGATCGGGGAGACCACTAATCAGTACATGGTGAGTGAGAGAGGGAGGAAGTGATAGAGGGAGGAAGTGAGTGATCAGTGAGAGAATGCCTTTCATATGAGTAAAGTAAATACTTCTCACAGTTGATAATTGTACCTTAAATAAGCTAGCTATACATGACTAACAATCGACGTGTGATATATACGGATTGTAGATCACGGTGATGGCCTCAGACGAGGGCCTGCCCGAGCCCAAGGTCGGCCCGTCTTCCCGGGTCATCGTCAATGTCATCAGGAACCTGCAGTCGCCCAACTTCCGCGGGGTTCCTTACCGGAAGAACATCACTGAGTCGCAGGCCAGGGACACCACCATCTTCACAGTCCGCGCTGAGGATCGGGATGAGCGCGTAAGGAGAAACTTACCAAATATATATATTTTTTTTTACTGATTTCTTTCTTTATTATTTCTTTTCTTATTTTCACTATAGTTACTGTTTGTTCAACTGGTTAAGCCACCTAAATATCAGTACGTTCTCTTATTTTCACTCGTCCTGATATGTCCTCAGATGTTGCAAGGACGTAAAACTCCAAACACCTAAACCAACATTATTTTATTTATTTTTATTTTTACTTTAACTGGTTAAACCCACCCTAATATCGGTACTTTTTTTTAATAATTAAAGAAAATCTTTAAAAAAAATTAATTTCTTCATTATTATATCTTTATTTATTTTCTCTACTTTTATTTTTGGTTCAACTGCCCGTGCTGATATGACCTTAGATGTTGCCAGGACGTAAAACAACCAACCTGGTTCAACTGGTTAAACCACCCAATTATCACTATTTATTTTTGTACTAATTTCTTTATATATTATTTCTTTACTTTGTCTATTTTTATTTGTTAATTCCCCGTCCTGATATGACCTTAGATGTTGCTAGGACGTAAAACAACAACAACCAAACATTTGTTAATTCAACTGATTAAACCACCCAATTATCACTATGTTTGTTGGGTGTTTTAAATTAAAATTGTTGTTTATACTAATTTCCCTTCTTTTCCATTCCTTCCTCTTCCAGCCGCCCTACAACAAGGTGACTTACGAGATAGTCGGGGACGACGCGGCACCCACATACTTCAAGGTGAACCCAGAGAAGGGCGAGATCTCCATCAAGCGTGACATTCGCACGGACACGGAGACGGACTACCAGATCCGGGTGCGCGCGCACGACGGAGGGACGCCCAGTCTCACCGCCATGGCGCTGGTCCATGTGCACGTGAACAGGAACGCGTTCGCGCCGTCCTTCGAGACCACCCACTACAGGGCGACCATCTTGGAGACGCAGACGTTGGGCGTGCCCTTCGTCAAGGTCGTCGCCAAGGACAAGGACACGCGGGTGGGTGATCTGGGTGGGGGTGGGGTGGGGGTTGGGAGGATGGGGTGGGGCATGGGAGGGACAATGACAATGATTTATATAATGTTTACTCTGTCTACCCCTCACAGGGTATTAGAATATAAACATCGTGTAGTAGTCTGTCAAATAGTGATTCGAAATAGCATGTTCATGCAAGTAATGTTCAAGAATTTGTTTTATAGATATGGGTCACTGTCCTGAAAACTGTCACATGGAGAGTTAAAATCTAATATTTGAATTTTTAGCATTTTTTGGTTGCAAATGAAAGCTGGAAATCTCGCCTTTACATCTATGAAAAATATAAATTGATGAGATAAAAAATAACGGTGGACTACAGCTTTATTCTTAGGACACCAAGCAACACATGGTGTTTAGGACACCAAGCAGCCATGTGTGTTGCTTAGATGTAACACATGTTTAGGACTCCACACAGTCTGCTTAATAAAAATCTAAACGTAATTAAATAATTTCCTACTTAGAAGCATATTAATCATGGCATAATATACAGAAATATGTAGTGCTTATATTGATTTACAAAAAAGTAATTCCCAGCCATGCTTTATTCACTGAATAATTAGTGTACAATATTTGTGTGGCATCCAGACACCGCTGGTTACATCTGTGACAGAAATTTATAATGTTATTTCTGAAGACATCAAATAATTTGTTTTAATTTAAGCATGCATACATGTTAATAAATACTCCCTTTTCGATTTGGGAACTGTTTTGTTTGTTACATCAATGCAATACAAGATGTTACTAAGGATCCAACCATGTCCCATATGTCATGTTACAAATGGCTGAATGTAAAATGGGGTTTTTTTTGGTACAAAAACACTTCATAACTAAAGGGACCTAAGTTGCACACAGTTTATTTTATTTCCCTATTTATTACATCAAATCTGAACATCAATATGAAGAGTATAAGGACAACAATAAGTAGGAAGTTTAATTATTGATGTTTTAAAATCCCATCCCATGCTGACCAGTTTTTAGAAGAGTGACCCATATACATATCAATATATATCATATCATAACTAAGCAAGGGAGAGAGTGTAGTTGGCTGTAGGGAAGGGTGGGGCTTGTGCAGGGGGGTGGTGAGGGGGGGTTGGCGTGGGTTGGAGTGAGGGGGGGGAGGAGTGAGGGGGTAGCGGTGTATGGGGAGAGGTATGGCGGGTGGATAGGGTTGGGGTTGGGCGGATAAGGGGAGGTCGGGGTGAGTGGGGAGAGAGTGCGGGTGGTAGGGGGGAGGAGAGGGGGGAGGGTGTGGGGGAGAGGCTGGGGCTTGGGGTGAGAGGGAGGAGGTAGAGGTGTGTGGGGGAGGGATAGGGCTGGTGGTGGGGGGATTGGTAGGGGATGGTGGTGAGGAGGGTGGGTTGGGAGGGGTGGAGCTTGGGGTGGAGGGAATGGTGAGGCAGGAGGTGGGGGTTCGTGTTTGTTGGGCAGAGGGAGGGTAGAGGGATGGGGGAGGGGGAGGGGTGGGACTAAAATTGTGAATCATGTCTTGTGGATCATATTGTGAAAATGAGTTGTTACTGTTAAAAGTGAGGTCCTGAAATTATTGCTGCATAGCAGAGGAAGTATATGAGAATATTGTGGGAATTGCATATTGTTGTTGTATATCGTTGTTATTATATCTGTATTGCGAGCGTGAAGAAAGAATCAACTTCCTGACCAACAATTATCTAGGTCTTTAGTGCTTTTTCAATATGTGAACAGCTTTGTTATGTAAAGCGCCTGAGAACGGCTTGCTGGATCGGGCGCTATATAAATGGTTTATTTATTTATTGTTTTATGTCATGGTTACAAGATCCAAGCAAGGCAAAGTGTCTGCCAATCACGTGACACACATCGCAAGTTGGTTGCTCATGAGGGAGATCATTAATCTCTTCCAGAGTCCCTACAATGACCTTCGCTACCTGATGGTGGGCAACTCGGGCATCATCCAGTACTTTATGGCTGACCCCATAACTGGAGACATCTACTTGAAGAAGTCAGTGATGGAAGACCCCAATGGCCGAACTTCATATGACGTAAGCGCCTCATTTTGTTCGCTATTATAATAATGGTAATAATAATCATGTAAATTTAATAACGCCCCTTGCTTAGCAAGAGCCATTCTATGGTGGTGTATAGTCAAACCATGATCTGTCATATTTGCGTCATTCTCTGAAACTGGGTCGTAACGTGTGATGTCGAAATCAAAAGTGAAAAACCTTTCAAATAATAGCGAAAAAGATTCCAAATAATAGCAGAATCCATCTTCTTATGAAGGTTTACATGTTGTGTATGTCGGAGTTGAACAAAAAAAATCTATTTCACTTTTTGATTTAGATCTTATCAAAATTAAAACAATACCTTGTTATCACTCATGTAACATGGGAATCAAAAACACATCCAGAACAGCATTTTAGCCTGCAAAGTCAAACAATATTTTATTGATTACATTGAAGCAAACAAGATTAAGTCTTACAAGAAAAATGTTGAAAACAAGCTTTTTTAAAGTTTGGGTAAGTGCATGATGTCAATGTGTAAATTTTCACATTTTCAATATCATATCTCCCTTGAGACGATACGATAACAATGGTGGTAGTATAAGTCTACTCAGGCGATCTTCTTATTCCATCTCTCCCAATGCTGGAATAATTCTTTTTCGCACGACATTGTACACTTTCCAGAGCTACAATGTGCTTAACCAGATGAGGAGCCCAAATGTGATTTGCAAACTCCAGTTGCGGTATTACCAGAGAGACTTGTATAATGTGACCTGAATCCTTTAATCCTTATATTTAAATGTATGATCTAGCCTATCGCTCCCAGGATTGAGTTGGCATTATTGACTTTTGCAGCAACGCGGTGTTCAAAGTTCCAAGTCTTAGGATCATCACATAAACATACACCGCCTTCCCTTTTCCAGTTCTGCATGATTGCACACGACTTGGAGAGCATCCACGTCACGTAAACATACACCGCCTTCCATTTTACATTTCCGCATGTTTGCAAAGACTTGGCGAGCATCACGTAAATATACACCACCTTCCCTTTTCTAGTTCCACATGATTGCACATGACTTGGCGGGCATCCACGCCACAATAAACATACACCGCCTTACTTTTCCAGTTATGCATGATTGCAGATGACTTGGCGGGCATCCACATCACGATAAACATACACCGCCTTACTTTTCCAGTTATGCATGATTCCACACAACTTGGCGGGCATCCACCTCACGTAAACGTACACCACCTTCTTTTCCAGTTCTGCATGATTGCACACGACTTGGCGGGCATCCACATGACGAGAAACATACACCGCCTTACTTTTCCAGTCCTGCATGAGTGCACATGACTTGGCGGGTATCCACATCACGATAAACAGACACTGCCTTACTTTTCCAGTTATGCATGATTGCAGATGACTTGGTGGGCATCGACATCACGATAAACATACACCACCCTACTTTTCGAGTTCCACATGATTGCACAAGACTCGGTCGGCATCCACATCACCTAAACATACACCGCCTTCCCTTTTCCAGTTCCACACGATTGCACATGACTTGGCGGGAATCAATATCATGATAAACATACACTGTCTTCTTTTTCCAGTTCCGCATGATTGCACACGACTTGGCGAGCATCCACACCCGGAACAGCACCAACTCGGCCAGGGTCACCGTTACGGTGCAGCGGAACCGGAACCCGCCGCGCTTCGAGGGAACGCCGTACAAGAAGAAGATCACGCAGGCGCAGAGCCCCGGCTCCACCCTGCTCTCCGTCCGGAGTAGGGACCGCGACCAGACGGTACGAAGAGGTTCACTCTCCAAGCCTAACCATTTCTAGATATTTAAAAAATTCATCAAACGGGATGGCCGAATGTCCGTATCCCATTTTGCTAGATCGTGGGGTTCCTGGTCGAGTCACACCAATGACTTAAGAATTTTATCTTGTCATTTCCTAGCCAGGCACTCGGCATTATTAGCATAGGGCAAGGACTGGTTGGCTCAGTGTCAGGATAATATGACTGAGTGGGATATCATGTCATGGTTCTGGTGGCCGGGTCTCCCAGTGGGGCAGCACTATAAAGTCACAATGAGTGTGCACTGTCCAAAGTCGGTACCCGTCCTGATGTGACCTTAGATGTTGCCAGGATGTAAAACTCCATTAACCAACCAGCCACTGGTAGAGGTGTACGGCACCCATATTTTATTTGTTTTATTTTATATTTGTTATGGGGTATATTAGTTGATTAAGGCAGCATAAATTTCATTCGCATAAAATTGGTCTTCCTCACTCCACTGCTCCTTGCCCTATCCTAATAGTGACAAGTAGCCCCTATCCATTTTTAAGTGATCGGTTTGACGTGGCCATGGTTTAAAACAAACCGAGTGTTCGGATCCCATGACCAGTGGGTGCTCTACTCATTAAAAAAAATTGTAAAAGCTTGTTTTATTGAATGACGCCCATAGATTTTTATCATCTGCTATTGGACGTCAAACATACGGTGATTCCGACACACTTATTTGGAGGAAACCCACTGGTGCCACATAGGCTACTCTTTCCGAAAAGCAGCAAGAGGTCTTTTATATGCACTTTCCCAGACAACACATACCACAGTATTTCATGAACCAGTTGTGGACAACCCGTTGCCTTAGAATTTCAAATGTGGACAATTTGTTTTCCTAATTCCACTGCTCCTTGCCCTGTCCTAGTAATAATGCCAAACACGAGGCAAGGTTTTGTTGTGGGGGTGATGAAAATGGGAAATATTGCGCCTAGAGCGGGACTCGAACCCACATCTCTTTGCATTCCTGGCCAGTGTGCTGACCATTACACCACCTAGACTCCCTGATATCAACACACTACCCACACCTACCTGTCTATGTAGCTCCTTGCCTGAGAGGTCAGTGCAGACCACTACACTCATCCCCCTGGAATTGTTAGTCTTTTAATGCTTACAATTACATACATACAGGCAATGCAACGCACTTACATGCACAGGGTAGGTTCAACAACTATACAGCGCATAGCTTGTACATGATCATGGTCACGGCAACCAGTGTCGTGGGGGTGATGAAAATGGGAAATATTGCGCCCAGTGTGGGATTCGAACCCACATCTCTTTGCATTCCGGGCCAGTGTGCTAACCATTACACCACCTAGGCTCCCTGATATCAACACACTACCCACGCCTACGTGTCTATGCGGCTCCTTGCCTGAGAGGTCAGTGCAGACCACTGCAGTATCAATCAACAAGTATCAAGATGTTTAAATCTCCTAGTTTGACTCGGGCAGGGACTGACCAACACTCAAATTAAGTTGTATGTTTACTCATTTGGTGCATCAGGAAGATATGTGTATTATAATGTATTATAATAATATAAAGGAACGGAGCAATTCCAATATTGATATCATATTCATTGTACGATTATTTGCGTGTATTCGGGATTCCCACACCCACCCCGTTATATGCGCGCGATTTGGGCGCCAAATGTTTGGTGCGGAAATGACTCAAACCACTGTCACTTCGCTCACATTTTTCTTTTTGGTAGGGCATATTAGTCCCAGCCAGAGAACTAATAAAGAACTCAGCCCAACTCTGCTTTGTCTAACCTTATTGCCTAGTGGTTTATATATGAATAAATCTCATTTACCCCCCCACCCCAAAAAAAAACAATCCTGTATGGATGATGCGCGAAAAGGAAGAGAGGAAGGCGGGGGTGGGAATAAAGGCGTTTATTTCCGCCTCAGACAGAGTAAAACATAAACAGAGTATACAGAGGCAAGAGAGAGGCTCATGAGGAGCAGAGTAATAGGCTCATAAGGAGCAACAGTGTAGGTACAAGGCAATAAAAGAAGGAAGAGGCTCATGAGGAGCAAAAGCAGGAGGGTGCTCATGAGGAGCAGGAGGAGATGTACAGGATAAACAGGGGCTCATCAGGAGCAGTGTCAGAGTTCTGGTGAGGGGGGCCGAGGAGCCCTCTGCCGAGGAGGAGAGTAGTGTAAGGGAGAAGAGGGGTGGGTGGGTGGAGAAAAAGTTGAGGATCTGGGAAGGCGGCAGGAAGGCGAGTGCCTGAGGGAGGCGGGGGGAGGGCTTATAAGGGAGCGGGGACGGGCGACAGCAGGTGAGGTGTGAATGCTGCCGGCCCGGGGGAGGGCGAGAGGAGGCGAGCAGCGGGCGTCGGGTGAGGTGAGAGAGCTGCGCGACCCGGGGCCGGGGGGTGGAGGGGGCGCGCGGCTGCTGGGGCGACGGTGGGTAAGCCAGCGCGACAGCGCGGGGCGGGGGAGGGTCTCTTCCTTCCTCGCATCAAACGGATATGCTATGCATTACGACCTGCTTGCGAAAAGGAATGCGAGGATGCGCGGGGAGGTGGTAATAAAGGCGTTTATTTCCGCCTCAGACAGAGTAAAACATAAACAGAGTATACAGAGGCAAGAGAGAGGCTCATGAGGAGCAGAGTAATAGGCTCATAAGGAGCAACAGTGTAGGTACAAGGCAATAAAAGGAGGAAGCGGCTCATGAGGAGCAAAAGCAGGAGGGTGCTCATGAGGAGCAGGAGGAGATGTACAGGATAAACAGGGGCTCATCAGGAGCAGTGTCAGAGTTCTGGTGAGGGGGGGCCGAGGAGCCCTCCGCCAAAGAGTAGGGGAGGGCTCGAGGCGCGCCCGAGGCGGGGGCAGGGGGCGCCCGAGGCGGGGGCCCGGAGAGGAAGGTCTGGGCGAAAGGAGGGTCCGGGGCCTACGTGGAGGGGGGAGCGGGCGGCCAAAAAAGGGAGGCCCGCTCCTGAGGCCTCGGGGAGGAGGTCCGGGGAGGGTTGATCAGGGGGGCAGCGAACTCCTCAGGCCTGGGCGGGGTGGGAGTCGGGGTCGGGTCGGGCGGTTTCATGAAGGCGGTGTCGTGGAGGTCGGTGGCTGGGCTGTCCGGGGAGGGTCCCTCGTGGGGCTGGGCTGTGTCGTCCGAGGTGTGAGGTGCGAGGTGATGATCCCCGGCTTCGTCTGGGCGGCGTTTCGATCGGTGTTCGGGCTGTCGGTGGAGGTCGCGGGGCTGTCGGCAGTGGTTGGGGTGAGGCGCCGGGAAAGGCCCCCCGGGCCGGCCGGGGGGAGGCCGGCGGATCAAAAATCTGCCGAGGCGGCCGGGGTCTGGCGCTCACGGGCTTGCTTGGTGCGGCACCCGGCCTCGCTGTGCATCGTTAATATGCGCCGTACATTGGCGCAATATGCACAGACGTGCCGGCGCCTGTCTCCCACCTCGCCGTGAGCCTCCCCGACGGGAGCGCGATCGCACGAGGTGGGGTCACGGTTCCAAGCGGAGCAGGGAGCCCCGTGAGCGTGCCTATCGTAGGCGGTGTGGGCGTCGACTTGGTGCCAGGGGAGGTGGGCGCCTCGGGCCCCATCTTGTGCCGGGCTGGGGGGCGTGTCGAGGGGGTCGACGGTCAGCATGCTGTCGACTCGGATGTTGTTGAGGGCCACGGGGTCGTGCCACCCCTGGGGGAGCCTCCCGTCCGCGATCCACGAGAATATGGCCTCTGAGTACCGGCGGACGACCGGCCAGGGGTGGAGGAGGTTGTCCCTCATGATGGTGAGGTGATGGTGGTGGAGGCCCCGGAGAGAGTGGGCCGGGAACGAGGGGTGGTTGACCAAGGTGAGGAGGGCGAGGTGATATTCGTCCTTGGTGGCTTCACCCAGCTTCACCAGCTTGCGTCCGGGTCCCCTCTCCACCAGGTCGCAGGGGAAGAGATAATCCGAGGGGACTCCTCGGCGCCGGACGGCGTGGTGCGCCTCGGCGGAGGCCAGTATATCGCGGACTGCGTCGGCCGCGGATGCTGGGCTGTGCTCCGCCGCCTCGTGGCGGTAGGCGGGCGACGGTCGCGGGGCGGCGGCGAGGCGGTTGTAACCCTGGTATTGCGGGTGTACCGGCCCGGGGAGAGTCGCTTGAGGCGGAGCCGGCGGTCGGCTCCCGATCGGGTCGAGGGCCCGAGGTGCTTGGACGGGCGGCAGGGGCTGGGGTGTGTTTGGGGCTCCTCGGGGGACCCCGGCCTCGACGGCTTCGATGCGGGCGGTGAGGCGGGTGAGCGCCTCCAGGATGGCGGTGGTATCGCTTGAGGGGCGGGCCGACGGCGCCGAAGGTGATGCCGAGGCGGAGTAGGCCGCGGAGCCTCCCGGGGAGCCCGAGGAGGGCCCTGGGGTGCTCATGACGGTAGGCCTGGCGTTCTTCCGGCCTTTCCCCCATCCGCGCCCGGGCATGATGAATCGGTCCGAGGAGGAGTAGCCCAAAGAAGAAAAAAATTAAAAATCTAATATAAAATAAAGTTGAGGGATTGGGAAGGCTAGGCAGGAAGGCGAGTGCCTGAGGGCGGCGTGGGGAGGCTTATAAGGGATAGTTAACTAACAAGCGATTCTCTACAAAGAAATACGGGTCGGGCGACAGCAGGTGAGGGTGTGAATGCTGCCGGGGCGGGGTGAGGGCGAGAGGAGAATGAGCAGCGGGCGTCGGGTGTAGGTGAGAGCGCTTGCGCGGTCACCCGGGCCGGGGGGAGGAGCGGGGAGGCGCGCTGGCGGCCGTCGGGCGAGGTGGGAAAGCAGCGCGACAGCGCGGGGCGGGGGAGGGTCTCTTCCTCTCCTCGCATCAAACGAAATGCTACGCATTACGACCAATTGAATCACATCATTCATTACACACATTCTTACCGAGGATATGTTGACCTAATTAAATTGCAGAAGCCATTCAACGACGTCAAGTACAGTCTGATTGGGGACGACCGTGCTCCCAGTTTCTTCTCCTTGAACCCCAAGAACGGTGAAGTGAAGCTTCGAACTGGCATAAACCTGCCAGCGGATAAGGAAACAACTTATGTGGTGAGTGCGCGCTGATGACTTCTTTATAGTGCTGCCATGTATGTATGTATGTATGTATATGGGTTATTCTCCAAAAACTGGGCACCACATATTTGGTCTCCATGTTACAATGCTGATAATTAAGTCTTTATTTAACTATGTTGTATGTGTTAAAATGAGGTTCTGGGTGTGTCTTTGATTTTCATGTTACACGAGTGATATTAATGTATTGCTCAATACACCCATACCCCCCTCCTGTGGCACGAAGCCGCTACTGCCTCCAATATAACATTCCTTAAAGTTGCATAGTCCGATGGTTTTGAATTTCTGTATTTCTTTCAGATAAATATATTAGATCGATCACTAGTATCTACTTTACATTAGTTCAAAGTTACTTTTATTTTAAATGGTAAACTTTTGAGATATTTTGGGTACAAACATGGAAAATGAGTTTTGGCTAGCTTGCCAAAACTCTGACACCATAGACTTCTGCAGTAACAGGTTCTGTTAAATTGACTCAGTATTCCCTTTTATCTGGCAACAAATGCTTAATAAGTGCATCAGTATCTAAGTTAGATATGTAAAATCAAATCTAGATAATTGGTTTGGTTTTGAAAATTTGATATTTAAGATCTGGTTTTTCCTTTTCCAATGTTGCCAACCCTGTGAATGCATGCAACTTGGGACCTGGTGTGTTTAAGTTTCCCTCCTTTACACCCTGAGTGCTTGGGCAGTGCTGGATCAGAGGATGGATTGATGATGGAAATCGTCTATTAATACTCAAAGCATGATGCACAGTGAGTTGCTACACACAAGGATATAGTTCTTCCATTGCCCTCAGAGCAGTGCCAGATTTACTGATAGGCTTGGCAGGCTGAAGGCTAGGGCCTGAAACTCCAGGAGCTGGGGGGGGGGGGGGGGGTGTACAGTAAAACCTCTCTAAATCCACAGACCTTGGGACCGACTGTAAGTTGTCCATTTAGGGAGCTGATCGGTTTTAGGGAGTTAGAATATGGTTACAATGGTATTGTTGGGACCCAAATAAAGTGATCCATATATAGGGGAGTGGTCGCTCTGTGGAGGTGGTCGGTTAAGGCCCTGTCACACCACGACGTAATGATGTCAGCGTAGGGAGAACGTGAAGAACGTTGAACTTCTCGGCATAGTATGCAAATTTTGGCATAAGTTGAATGTGGATGCAGCGTAGTTGACGAGAGCGTAACGTCGGTAAAGCGTAGTGATACCGTCATTCAACAAGAGAGGACAACGTCATTACGCTCACGGAACGTTATGAACATTACATACGCCATGACACAGTGGCAAAACGTTGAACGTACATTGAACATACGTTCTCCTGACCTTCTCCTGACCTTCTGACGTTCCCATTACGCCGCGTGGACGTTTCCACCGGGTTTAATGTGGGTCAACATAGTGGAATGTAGTTGAACGTAGTGAGCAGTGTTTGACTAATGTCCGTTTAATGTCATTGACGTTCGCTGAACGTGTAGAGAACGTACGGCGAACGTAAACCCTTACGTTCGAATTACGTCAAAAGTTTTGAACCACGTGCCGACATAACACGACGTAATGTGACGTAGCTCGACGTCAGTCTAACGTCATTCTGACATCATAATGTAACCCAACGTACGTCAACATAATGACGAAACGTGATCACATCAGGCTTATGTTTGCTCGTTACGTCGTAGTGTGACAGGGTTATTAGAAAGGTTTTACTGTGTAATATTGTTGACACTGTCATAGGCCTTTAAGAGGGGGGTGGTGGATTACAAGTGGAATTAAAAAAATATATATATATAAAAGTATGTGTGACCTGTAGACATGATGACGATGGTGACAATGACGATGACGATGATGTTGATGCTTCCTTTCACAGCTGCGCGTCCTGGCGGAAGATGGTGGAACCCCGACCAAGACGGCCACGTCGCTGGTGGAAATCCAGGTGGACCGAAACCTCAACAAGCCCAAGTTCAAGGACACAACAGTGCGGGTCAACATTCCAGAGACGATGCCGTCGGGGTCAACTGTCGCCCTTGTCACAGCGTCCGACGCCGACACCGCTGTACGTCATCGTGACGTCATCATGACGTCATCACATTTAATGCGTAGCTCTTCCCACCATGAATCCGTCATAAATAGCCTCAAACCTCGCACTACGTTCGGGGTTCCTTTTACATAACAGAAACCAATATTTTAGATTTTTTTAAATAGTATCAACTCTTATCATGACAATGATTAGCGTCCTGATGTGTATCCAAACTGATAACTACCAATCAGGCTGAGCTAGTATAGCCTTTGTAGCGTCTATTCAAAGTTAAAGAATTTCATGGATTTGTTTTTGTCGTGCCTCTGAAATAAAGTGAGATTGTCTTATTTTATGTGCATTCAGTCTGAATATGATCGTAAATTTGTGCATGCTTTCAATCTTGAAATGGGGGTGTGCTTCTATTGGGTAGCATGCTTCCATTGGGACATATATGGTATATATATTATATATAATATAATATTTTATTATATTTTTCTTGAAGACAATTTATACTGCCTACTATAGACATTTCTGAATAGACTTGTTTTCACCATTAGACAGTTTTTTGATAGAAAGCCCGAGCCTACACTTTTACCGACCCAAAGGATTTTTAACCTCCCACACCACATAGACATGGTATGAGAGCAACTGGCCTTTGATGACGCTGTAAGTTATACACAACGGTGGAAATCCAAATTGGCAGAGGTAGGGGGATGGGGAATCGAACCATCAACCTTCAGATTAGGAGTCCGACCTAGAAAAAAGTCAGACACAGTAACCACTCCACCACAGAGAACAGCGATATATATATTATATATGTCATATATATATTATACATTATATATATATAAGTATATATAATTATTTGTATTATATATATTATGCATATATTATATGCATTATAAATTATATATATATTATATAAATGTTATATTATATATATTACATATTATATGTATTATATATTATATATCATACATATATTAGGCCTATATGTATAATATATTATATATATATATTATTATATATATTATATATACCACCACTTACCAAGACAATGATCAGCATGGTGATATATATGCGCCCTAATACCTACCTATCAGGCTGAGCTAGTATCCAGCCTCTGTAGCTGTGCTAACTTATCTCCATCTTGCAGGCCCCCAACAACGTCCTCAGCTACCAGATCGTGGGAGACAGCGATGGTCAGAAGTTCTTCTACATTCACCCGACAGATGGCACCGTGTCCCTGCTTAAATCGGTGCTGGACACCAAGAAGAGAGATTACCGGGTTAGTTTTATTCAAATATATGGGTCCTTGTCAGAAACTGTGTACCACATACTGGATTTCCATGTTACATTGGTCATGTTGCATAGGCAACATGGGTAATTCGGGATCGACACGGGACTCCTCCCTCCCCCGCTTCCTCCCTCCCCTCCTACACCTTAATTCCCCCTTTTAACTATAGGGGCCCGGAGGTGACTCCAGGTGGTGCCCCGCTCCGGCCGCTGGTAGCCCCGCTTGTACCCGGCCGGCCCCTGTGATGTCACTTCCGCCCACCCGCCTTTCCAGACGGCACTTCACCTCCAGACATCGTCCCGAGACCTCCTCCCGCCTTTTCTCACCGCCCCACCCGACCCTACTCTCAGATGACATGTGGGTTGAGTGCCCGGTTCTCGCAGAGACTGACCTTACCTATTGTGAAATTGACCTCCTATTGACTTTTGCCTATGTATTCTCCTGTCTAGATAAATAAATTCCATGCTAAGTAGTCCCGTGTCGTGTCCTGAATTATGTAGTAGTCTGCACTGACCGCTCAGGAAAGGAACCACATAGACAGGTAGGCGTGGGTAGGATGGTGATATCAGGGAGGCTAGGTGATGTAATGGTTAGCCCACTGGCCCGGAATGCAAGAGAAGTGGGTTCGATTCCCACTCTAGGCGCAATATTTCCCATTTTCATCACCCCCCCCCCCCCCATGACATAGGTTTCTGTGACCAGCACCGAGGCACTGGTCTTGCAGCCGTTTACATTACATTGTAAATAGGCAGATCAGCACGTACTTAGGTAGGGCAGATTAGTATATTATGAAGGAGGTTAGCATGTTAGTGGGTTAGCCATAATGAGCTCAGTATTATGGGCTAAGATGGTGGGTCTCTGCAAAGACTGTGCTAATATTATGAGTATGGTGTAGGTGACAGGGGTTGGTGAAAGAATGGAGCCCTCCACCCGCCCATTTTCTTTTCTTGTGTTCTTTAACGACGCCTCTAGAGCACATTGATTTTTATCATCGGCTATTGGACGTCAAACATATCGTCATTTTCATATATTTCTTTGGAGGAAACCCACTGCCACCACATAGGCTACTCTTTCTGATAAGCAGCAAGGGGTCTTTTATATGCACTTTTACACATGCAGGAGAGCACATACCACAGCCTTTGATGAACCAGTTGTTGACCACTGGTTGGAATGGAAAATAGCCCCAAACTGCAAATGTGTCCACTGAGCAGGATCGATCGAATGACTGACACTTTCACAGGTGGACACTATACCGCCTGAGCCATGTCCTGCTCCCCTCCCCCTCCCCCAAGTCCCCACACTTATGCATGCGCATAAACAACATGTAATCAATTGCAGGTGAGAGTACAAGCGTCCGATGCTGGTATTCCTCCGAAGACTGCCACGGCTATGGTGGAGGTGAAGGTACAGCGAGATGAGGGAGAGCTCAAGTTTAACTCGCGCGAGTACGCCATCTCCGTCTCCGAGAACAGACGTGTGGGCGACTCAATAGGCAACGTCAGGGCCTCCCCAGGGGTAAGTCAGCCGCCATGTCTGGCACATCAGTGAAAACTCTCGTTAATGTGTGTGCACGCAATACAATACAGACTACTCTCTAAAGGCCTGTCACACTATGAGGTATAGCCTTAGTGTATGCCGACATATGTGAGTTTCGACCAACACGGCGGCTTACGTCGTTATGTGTTACGTATATGTTGGGCATACGTCGGGTACATTCCGGATACATCGTTATGCATCGTCTTACGTCGCTGTGCATCGAGGCTCCGAAAAAGAATTTGTGCATGTTAAAAATGTCCAACGTGTGGCTCGTACATTGAACATACGCTGTGTGTATGTTCGGGATACGTTGGTGTATGTTGGGAGTACGTTAGGGATATGTTGGTACATGTTGCTGCACGTTAGCCGTATGTTCAGCCGGTGGCACTGTGCAGTCCGTGTACAGTCCGTGTACTGCCAACGGATGCATTACGTACTCCTGGCATACTTCGAATGTATGCCTGCCACATCTCCAATGTATTTAACATATAAGCCATGCTTCTAGCGATGGAGTAACGTATGTAACGTTGGTCAGCGTTCCTTGAGCGTATGCGAGCGTTTTGCATACATTTTGCGAGGCACATGAAAGCTCTCATGCGCTAGCAATACGTCAGAGATACATTCTGTATATGTTAATTATGTTGTGTGTATGTTGTGTATATGCCCATTTTTATCCTCTGCCACTGAAAAATTCAACAAATGCCAACGTACTGGCAAATTTTCTAACGTTGAACACGCGCTGACAGGGCCTTTACCAATTTGTGTAACCAACTCCGATTGTTCAATGGCTTAGACCACTGTGCCAGCACTGACAATTTATATATTCAGAGGAATAATCACATTTACCTTTAAAAAAACAAAAAGAATTGAAATGTACTCCAAAGTAAAGAAAAATAGATTATCCCAACCAATCTAATGTATTTATCTATAAAAAAATATAACCATACTTCAAATATCTTCAAAAATAGCCATATAAAATAAAAGGGACTTCAGACTAGAGTAATGTAAATTAAAATGATCAAGCTAAGGTATTTATCTCAGAAAATATCCTCTTAGCAGGATCTAAAAACCATCAGACAGCAATTTTAACTTATACAATAGATTTTATCAATGATAAGGCCCTAACTGACGGAGCTATGGTTAGTGTGAACTTTCATATTACGCAATGTACACTAGCATTACTATGACACATATTGGTAGATCGTGGGATTCGAACCCACGGGTTCGAACCCTGGTCGAGTCAAACCAATGACTTACAAATTTATACTTGTCGCTTCCTAGCCAGGCACTTAACATTATTAGGTAGAGCAAGGACCGGTTGGCTCAGTGTAAGGATAATGTGACTGAGTGGGGTATCAGGTCATGGTGCTGGTGGCCTGGTCTCCCAGTGGGGCAGCACTATAAAGTCACCATGAGTGCGCACTGTCACAAGTCGGTACCCCTCCTGATATGACCGTAGATGTTTCCAAGACGTAAAAGTCCCAACAACCATCTAACTATGACACAAGTTTCATAGTCTGATGGTTTTGAGTTTCTCTCATTTTCTGAGATAAATATATTAAGTTGATCATTATAATCTATCTTGCTTTATAGTTTGAAGTAACTTTACTTTAAAAGGACTAACGTAGGATATATTTGAAGTGAAAACATGCCAAATTAATTTTGGCATGCTTGCCCAAACTCTGACCCCATAAGCTTCAGTAGTAACATGTTCTGCTAAATTGTCCTAATATGCCCTTCTATGTAGCATCAAATGCTTAATAACTGCACCAGTATCTATCTAATGGCTGGCACAGACATCCCATATACGATTCACATGCTAAAACTGACTGACTGACGCGACCCGTCACAACCCGACCCGTCCTGTTTCCCGACTAAAACTGACAAGACGGACAACACACATATACTGACTGCTAATGCTTCCGATTCGCGACTTAAAACTCAGTTTTAGTGCTTAAGACTCGAATCGCAAGACATTCGAAAAACGAATCGGGCCGTTCGAGAAACGGTATATGTGAGCGGTCAGTCGTATCTGATACGGTATATGTGTGATACCCGCCGTCCGTTTGCCGTCCAAGTCTTAGCGCGTGAATCGTATACGGGAGGTGTGTGCGAGGCATTAGGGTGTCACACACCTAAAGACTGGAACCGACCAAAACTCAAACTTAATCGCGAAACGGGCAGTTTTAGGTTTTATACGGGAGGCGTGTGCCAGCCATAAGTTGGATGTGCAGGTTCAAATCTAGATAAATATAAGAGTTTAGCTTTTGAAAAGTTTCCGCTTTCATCGGACTATGCTATGCAGCTTTAGTCATCTACTTCTATTCCACTGACCACCCACTAGGCGACATCATCCTAACCACGTGACCCTCTGTTTTTACTTTATCCGTTACAGAAGGACATAAAGTACTCCGTCGTTGGGGTCAGCAACACCCCCGACTACTTCCGGGTCGTGGAGAACAGCGGTCAGGTGCAGGTGAAGAGTGACCTGCGCGATGACCGCATCAACGCCAAGTCCTACCGGGTCAGTCTCCCTCTACTTCCGCTACAGAGCATGCGCATTTCAGTTCAATGACTGCAGTTCAATGACCCCACCGGTGCTGCTGACAGGAAAGGGCAATGTCTATGCAGGAAAGGGCAATGTCCTTTTCAATGCCCTTTTCAGTGACTCCACCTGTGCTGATGGCAACACTGAATCTCTACAGGAAAGGGTAATGCCCTTTTCAGTGACTGCACATATGCTGCTGGCAGCACTGAATCTGTACAGGAAGGGGCAATGTCCTTTTCAATGCCCTTTTATTTCTGCAAAGCAATGTGACAAAAACTAATTATTCTCTTTAAGGCCAAGGTGATTTTATGTTGGTCTAGTTTTATACCAAATTATGTAATAATATTTCCTAGGTCTTTTTGTGTTTTTAAATTTTGTTGATAGATTCCGGGGTTCACAGCTCGGTGGAAAGTGTATGGATTCAAAAGTTCAGAGAAAAAAATGCGATTTGAACTTGACAGATTTTGTGGGATTCCAGCTTTACAGATGTTATATTATGTCATTCAAATTTTACAGAAAATATGGAATTCAAATATTGCATATATGATGGGATTCAAACTTTACATACAGTATAATTCTCAAACTTCTCCAGTTAAAACTTATCAATTTTATATTGCATAGTGCATGATATAAGGGTACGTGTTATCTTCTGCGAACAAACAGATTCGACTATCAGAATGATGGCAGCTTCAGTTCAAACCTGGTAGTATGTGAATCAATCTTTATAGAAATGCTTGTCTTCACCGCTCTTCGTTTCTGTCCGTCACGTGGTCGAAGACTGAGGTTCCTCCTCTGTGTGCTTTCAGCTGATGGTGAAGGCTGCATACCAGGGCGTAAGCTACCATGAGGCGTTCGTCTTCGTCAACATCACCGTGAAGCGGAACGAGCGTGGGCCGCAGTTCTCGAAGGGCTTCTACCGCCGTCAGATCCTCGAATACTTCCCACTTGGCGAAAGCATCCTGCAACTCACTGCCACCGACACTGATAAGAATGTGAGTGTGCGAGACTATTTTCCTGTGGTTCCATTGTTGTTCTGTTTAATTTGTTGATTTAAAATTGCAGAGTCTGATTGCTTTGATTTTCTGGGAATGGGGGGGGGGGGGGAGGAGAGAGGGATGGGATGGGAAGAGGGGGGAGAGGGGGAGGGAGGAGAGCGGGGTGGGGGGAAGAGGGAGAGGTGGGGAGGGGGAGGGAGTGGATGGGAGGAGGAGAGGAAGGCAGAGGGGAGGGGAGGGAAGGGAGAGCAGAGGGAGGAGAGGGGGAGGGGAAAGGACATTGAGAGGAGGAGAAGGGAGGGTGGGGAGATGGAGGGGAGAGGACGGAGAGGGGAGGAGAGTGAAAGGGGAAGAGAAGGAAGGAGGGGAGAGGGAGGAGTAGATGGAGAGAGGGAGGGGGAGAGGAGGGTAGGGAGAGCTGTGGGAAGGGAGAGGGAAGGGAGGGGGAGAGAGAGGGGAGGGAGGAGGAGAGAGGGGATGGAGGGGAGAGGAAAGAGGAGCGAAGGAGAAGGAGAGGAGAAGAAGGGAGAGGGGAGGGGAGAGGGAGGGGAGGGGGGTGAGGGAAGCACAGGCATGAAAGATCTCCGCGATTTCGAGGATTTCCGTGATTTTTCCTGTAGCTGTATACAAGTGTATACAAATGTGTTTTTTTACGCTGCAGCACCATCAGCGTATAGTAACATGTGGTGCAGACACCGCAGCACTATCAGGGTATACTACTAATAAATGCTTAAATGCCGCAGCACTATCATCGTATACCAATATGTATGAAACTCGACTTCCGGGAATTTTCCGCGATTCCCTGACAATGCTAAACCTATTGGAGAATATCAGCATTTCCGCTTTTTTTCCCCAGAGACCACTTTCATCCCTTGTTCAAGTAATACTAGTAGGGAGAGAGCTTGGCTTACAGTGGAATTGTGGAATTTCCTAACTGTGTGTAGATGATATACATGGCGTGTTGCTAAAAACTAAAAGTCTATATTTCTGCTGGTTCTGCAGGACGTCATCTCCTACCGCATCATCCCCAAGGAGCCGGACACCAGCCTCTTCTTCTTGAACCCGGTCTCAGGCATCCTCAGTCTGAGGAAGGTGTGGCCAAAGGGACAGAAGAACGACTACCAGGTACGTGGTGATGCTGCAGACGCGTCTAGAGATATCATCATTACATAAATGCTTGAGGCAAAATAAATTGTATCCCTTACTCCTACGCTGCCGCATTGGTGGAGTACCCCCCCCCCCCTCCTCGCTCTCGCTGGGGTGGTGTTTCTAACAGGGTGCTGCCCGCGGAACTCAGACAGGAGGGTGTTTTGTATAATTCTGAAAATATATAACATATATATGTGATGTATAGCGTACGAGGGTAACATGTACATCCTATATTTCATCTTATGCATTGGTGGAGTGCCCCCCCCCCCCAGCTGTCGGGTAAATTGCCAACCAAACTTAGTCTCTCCTATGTTCTTTTGTGTACTGAAGAATTTATATCTATATATATATATATATAGATATAAATGTATGTATATATATATATATATACTTCTACATAGCACATATAGCACATATGTGCTTTATAATCTATTATGGGAATATAAACAAGGACACTAACTCTCTTCAGTTTGCTCTATTACTTCATTTGCTCTATACCATTTATCTAGGCTCTACTGCATGCTGCATGTAGTTCCAGATTCGGCCACAGCGGAGCCACTATTCATAGGCTTTGACACTCTTGGATACCAGCTGTGCCTGGTCGTTATCGCCTCCAGACCCACTTGGACGGAGGTCAAATCTTCCTCCAGTGTGTGTGGCGGAAGGGGGGGCACCCGTATACAATTCCCTGACAGATGGGTGGGGGGGGGGGCACTCCACCAATGCGCCGATGGAGGAAGTAGCAAAGTATATCTGTTGCCCTAGCTATGCATCACATATATATATATGTAAATATATATATTATATATTTCCCCCATTGTCAACTTGTTTTCTTTTTTTCCAGTATTTTCCGCTTTGAGATAACAAGACCTGTTTTTTTCAGGAGCGTTTTTTTTCGTAATATTATTTTATTTATATATTTTTTTGCAATCTAGATTTTCCATCCATTATTATCTCCACTTAGTGTGGCGGGGGAATAATCTTCGACCTCTTACCTACGTGTTGGCTGTGGATTCGTGATTAAGAATTCCCAATAAATACATGATTTCCATAGGGTTTCAATCAATCAATCAATAGGATACAGCTATATAATAGGGCTTGGACCTGTTAGCCACTCATAATTAATAGAAATTGAGACAGTTCTTCAGATGTAGTCGATTGTAGCGTCTGTCACTGGCTCCAAGATGTAGGTAATGCTTGACCAGTATACATCTAGTCAGGACTTGAAACAGTTCACCGTCTCTGCTGCAACGACACCCTCCGACAAGTCATACCACAGATCAACTGCCCTAAAGCCGAACAAATTTGCTTTTCTCCACTAGGTGGCGCCACCCAGTCTGATTAAAAATTCCAAAAACTATCAGAAGACACCCTTTTCCTCCTTCAGTTCCAAGTTCAGGCTGACGATGGCAACGACCCGCCCAAAGTGAAGACTGCCGGCGTCCAGGTGACCTTCAAAAGGGACCGGATGCCCAAGTTTGACAATCTGCCCCGGGAGCAGAAAGTCTCGGAGAACGCGCAGAACGGAAGTGTGGTGTACTCCGTCAGGGGACGAGACGACGACAAAAAGGTATGTCCCTGACATAGCGTCTTGTCTAACCGTAGATAAAAGATTCACCCCAATACTACAGTGGCCTGAGTAGCGGTGAAGACCAACCCTAAATAAATAGTGGAGAAAATGTCGCTGAATGAAATGAGTATAGAAATTCTTAATCTAAAAGGCAAAATATATTCGAAACATAGTTTGATATATTTATCCACAACTTTTGAACTGATTAGTAAATTAACTTTGACGTTTGAATTGACAGAGCCCACATATCCGCATGGCAGCCATAGGCAGGAATTTGCGAGGTTCCTTGATAATAATATAATCTAGGTCAGGAAGCAGTTATCTTCATTGGCTGAGGTAGTCAGGTGCTACAACCAGTTCATTCAAACATGGAGGATTTACTTCACAGACTCTATCACTTCGAACTGATGTTGTGTCATTTGGCCTTGATTTTATGTGATTTGAACACGTCTGGAGAGGATATGTTGAGGGAAAACATATACAATCAGATTGTAGCTTTTGGATTTTAATCAACGTAAGGGAGGAATGCCAGACTAAAGCCTGGTACACACCTCCCATATAAAACCTAGCCGTCCTGATATGACCTTATCATATAATATGTTTGTGTCATGACGTATGGAATATTACCTAATATCCTTGCTTCACAGCTACAACTACAACTAGATATTCTTTTTTTAATCAATTTCGATTTTCACCTTTTATCTTCATGATTAGTGTGTACCATTGTTTAACAAGTGCCAACATCCTGGTCTCTGGATATGCACACAATGTTATTTTGTATACTTGTATATATATATGTAGGTCTATATATATATATATATAAATTATATAATCAGAATGTGAGTATAAAGGCGCGGAAGGGAATTATTATTGTTATTATTGTTATTATTATTATTATATATTATTCTCACTGTACATGTTCTCTGTAGGTATTTCCAGCCCCCACCATCATTTCTTGTCCATTTCTTTGTGCTCTATTCGGCATATATATATATATATATTTATATATATATATATATATAGATAGATATATAGATAGATAGATAGATATTTATATATATATATATATCTATTTATGTGTGTTTATGTAAACATATACATATATTTCTCTCTCTATACACTCGCGCGAATATGGCCTATGCTGCCGACACGGCGTAAAGAAACCACCAATCAATCACCTATACCACCCGTCTATGCACGCGCCTCTGCTACCCCTACATACACTCACTGCACCGCCGGATTTTTCTATTTATATATATCTATATACAGTAAAACCTCTCTAACCGACCAGCTCCACAGATCGAGCACTCCCCTATGTTGATCGCTTTATTTGGGTCCCAACAATACCATTGTAACCATATTCTAACTCCCTAAACCGACCACCTCCCTAAATGGACCACTTATAATCGGTCCCAAGGTCAGGTGATTTAGAGAGGTTTTACTGTATGTATATATATATATATAAATACATATATATATATATATATATATATATATATGCATGTGTGCGTGCGCAGATCTGTGCATATATATATACAGTAAACCTCTCTAAATCGACCGACCTTGGAACCGACTTTAAGTGGTCGATTTAGGGAGGTGGTCGGTTTAGAGAGTTAGAATATCTGTACAATGGTATTGTTGGGACCCAAATAAAGCTATCGATATAGGGGAGTGGTCGATCTGTTGAGGTGGTCGGTTAGAGAGGTTTGACTGTACATGGAAGAGAACTTAGCTTGATTTTCTAGCTCCATGTCTAATCATATTAGCCTACTGTGATTACAATATGGCAGTACAATTATTATTTTTTGGTAAATGATCATTTTATTCAGCGAATAAAGGTATTTTTTCAGCGCCGAGGCACTGGTGTTCCGGCGATATCATGTTACATTCATTCACGTTGATAATAGAGTCTAAAATCAAGAGTTTATGACATTCCCTAAATGAACAGTTCAGGCGCAAAACCATGTAAACACCATTCCAAAAATGGAGATAAACATTGGAATCAAACCTTCAAAGATTTAATTTGTTTATATTCCTACTTTTGTGTTCATTGTTCCATAACCAAGTGATCGTAGGGAAATTGGGATTAGTGAGAATTAACATTATTTTCCGCTAAAAATCTTTTATTTAAACTACATTTTTGGATTGGCGTTTACATGGTTTTGCGCCTGAACTCTTCAAATATGGAAGACAAGGAAATCGTCACCCAAACCTGCAGTGACTGAGTACAAAACAATCTAAAGTTGTTGTCGCCAACAACAACAACAACAACAACACAGGAAACAGTAACAGTAACCAATTATATCCACGCTTTATTTGTATTGTTTTCAAATTCATTTTCAGGCAACAAACAACAGCGTATGTAACACTCAATTCCAACCGTTTCCGGTGAGGAGGGCGATGTCCCCCGGATCGGTTTAGCAAATCCTTCGCTTTCAATCCCAGGGAGTTTGTCAATTAGAATGAACAAACTGTAGAGCGCATTTTATTTCATAGTCACTTAGCCATTTCCTTTCTTTACTTCGTTATTAATAAGATAATAATAATAATAATGTCTGTCCTTTTTATGTGTATTGTGTTTTGTTTTGTCCGTTTAGACAGCTAGCTATACCATATTGACCTGATCAGTAATTAATTTCTTTGCCTCAAATCCTGTTCAGCTTGTAGGAGTGCTTCCATGACATTTATTGACATGACACAATATTTGCACTACACCATGCCTTGATCTAATACTTGAGCGATAGCTTTAGCACGCCCGCCTTTCCCCATTAGACAAATCATGTGTATGAGCAAAGACAGTGTATGACAAGACGCGCCACTCAGCGCTTTCAAATAGGAATTTCTTAAATAATCATGCAGTGCTGCCACCCAACGGCAAACAAGGCAATCGGACAGGTCCCCTAGCCCAGCGTGACTGCTGTACCATTGAAACAAGGGGACAGGTTCACCAGCCCACCATTTCTGCTGTACTATTAAAGACATGTACAACAATTATAGTCAATTATATCAATAATACTCAATTATAATCAATTATTATTCAATTATATAATAATTAATATACAATTATTATTCAATTATAGTGACACTGATAGTGGGAGATATACATGGTGTAAATATGACTTTTTAATTGCCATTCAATGCACACATTGTTTGCCGTGGGATGGCGCCACTGCATCTGTATTTACCGGGAAAGCGCTGAGTGCCGCGTCTTATTCTAGATTATCTTTGGTATGAGTAACAACATAACAGCTTCCCAAACACCAACATAAACACACAATGAAGCTGCTTAACCACCGGACACTTACCCCATGAAAAACAATTCATTAGTTTGTGTATTTTGCCAATAATACTTATTCACTTATATGTAATCATTTTTCTTTCTATTTTCTGGCAATTTTGTCACTAGTGTTATTATTCTATATGTAAACCCAACTTCATATTTGCAACATATACAAAGACATTTATTAAATTTTCGATACCCGATACATCCTGTTTATTTTCTTTTTTTAAATGTTTCTATTCCATATTTTTCACTTTTTAATATTAAGCAAACAAGAGCATACAATACCATGGTCAGTTTTTGAAAGAAATGGTCAATGTCAATAGTGACACATGTAAACAAATGTCTCTTTTAGTATCTGAATTAAGTGTATCATCAGTATTTACGAGTTTGGGCATTAATTTTGAAATGCATTTTGCTTTTGCCATTAAATTAATCCTTTGTCTATAAGCAGTATTTTCAAATTGAATCATCGATGAATACTTTAATCTTCCCTGCCTCCCACACCCTGTCTTACCTTCCTCCTTTTCTTACTTTGAAATGAATTAAGAATGTTTCTAATGACACAATCTGATTCCAAGGATAATTCTACTACCGGTACCTGTCTCTGGTGTATTCATGCCATTGAAAGCATTTCTTTGTATAGTTGCATAGTCCGATGCTTTTGAGTTTCTGTCATTTTCTGAGATAAATATATGAGGTTGATCAGTACGATCGACCTTGATTTAGCTTAAAGTAGCTTTTATTTTATTTGAGATATTTGAAGTGCAACCATGCCAAATTAATTTTTGGCAAGCACGCCAGAACTCTTGACACCATACGCTTCTGCAGTCACAGGTTCGATTAAATTGTCTCAACATTCTGTGTGGCGACAAATGCTTAAGTAGTGCACCAGTATCTAAATTAGCTATCTAGAATAACATTTAGATAATTGTTTTCATTTTGAAAATTTGATGTTTTCATCGGACTATGCAGCTTTATGTGAATACATTTCTTTGTCAGATCAAAGTACAAATCAGAATGCCCAATTTCGTAAATATCAACCTTACTGATAGTTCTGTTATGACTGAGGTAGCCTACACTTCACCTTAAGAATGGCCATTGAGAAATCGCATATACAGTGAAACCCCATTATAATGCGCGATGATTATTCGGCCCTAGAATTCTTTAATTCAAAGGTAATTCAGTAAGCTGAACCGTGATTTTATACCCCCTGTCACACTATGACGTAATGTGCCAACGTAAGCCTGACATGCTCACATTTCGTCATTACGTTGACGTACGTTGGGTTACGTTATGATGACGTCAAAATGACGTTAGACTGACGTCGAGCTACGTCACGTTATGTCGTGTTATGTCGGCGCGTGTCAAGGTTTTGAACCTGTTTAAAACTTTCGACGTAACTCCAACGTAAGGGTTTACGTTCACCGTACGTTCTGTACATGTTCGGCGAACGTCAATGACATTAGACGGACGTTAGTCAAACGCTGCCCACTACGTTGCACTACGTTGCACTACATTGCACTATGTTGCACTACGTTGACCCACATTAAAGCCGGTGGAAAAGTCCATGCGGCGTAATGGGAATGTCAGGAGAACGTATGCCGAATGTACCTCCAACGTACGTTCAGCGTTTCGCCACCGTGTCATGACGTATGTAACGTCACGTAACGTAACGCAACATAGTTCTGGCGATGGAATAATGTACATAACGTTCCGTGAGAGTAATTACGTTGTCCTCTCTCGTTGAATGACGCAATCACTATGCTTTACCGACATTACGCTCTCGTCAACTACACTGCATCCACGTTCAACTTGTGCCCAAATTTGCATACTACGCCGAGAACTTCGACGTTTTTCACGTTCTCCCTATGCTGACGTTGTTATGTCGTAGTGTGACAGGGCCTTAATGTGAACCCGCTGTTTTTGCAATGACATTATAATTATATGGACCCCAACGATCACATTATAATGTGGTTTCACTGTACTTTGAGTCCATCTATGAATGCATCTTAGAAACTAGGGACTCAGTTCACACACTTCCATACGTTATTTGGTTCATTTTGTAAAACTTGTTTATTGACTTGGATATCATTTGCTATTAGTACTTTGTGTTTTTGTTGTTTTTGTCGGGCATTGGGCTATCTTATTTGTGGCTGGGGGGGAATACCCTAAATACACAGCTGATTCATCTCGAGTCATTGTCCTGTCAATACCCCTTATAAGGCATACCTATCGGCATTATTTTTTTACTCGCTTTTCTAGTAGCCAATGAGTTCTTTATTTCCCATATCTTATGCTGTTCTCAAACAGTCAGACCGGGGGGAGAGAGGGGGGGTGTCCCTAAATTAACAGAGAGATGAGTAATAACATGACCTAGTTCAACTTTGTGCATAATGCATGAAACACACACAATTGCGTCATTATTGAGAATCATCCTCATTAACTCCACAGGAACTTCTGATCTTTGTCGTGGATTTTTACTCATCACGCATACATATGGCATGTCGTGGAATCTTAGGTTTATCTGCTTTCTGGTACATGGCTAGATTGTGCATTTCTATTAGATCTGTTGATATTATATGTCGTGCCTTGCTATTGGATGTGATGATATTATACATTGTGTTTTGCTATTTGATGTAATTGTATTGTAGATTGTGCTTTGCTATTGGATGTGATGGTATTATATATTGTGGCTTTCTATAGACCTATTTCATGTGACGTCAGCATAGGTATTTAGGTCAGTGCGCGTGCAACTTGGCTGCAGGACAACACAGGGTCACACTGCAAACTCAATGGCTATGAGCAATCTTCATACAGAAAATGTGAAATATCTCTAAAACTACACCACCTAGACACAAACTGCTTGGAACACATATAGAAAACATATTCAACAAACAGATTATTTTAAATTTATACGGTTAGGGTTCTGCCTTTCTATTAATTTAGAATAAAATTGACGTTTTGCACTGCACATATCGGCAAACTCAATGGCAGTGTGCATTCGATCTGCAGCCAAGCTGCGTGCGCATACACAATGTTTATAAACATTGAAAGGCATCTATTTGATGATATGATATTATTTATTATACTTCTATAATTGCTGTGTAATTGCTATATTGTGCCTTAATGTTTGTCTTTTTCTATACGCTATAATGAAAGTCACAGTGTGACTTTCAAGTGTCTCTTAATGATGGTCACTTTGTGCATTTCTATTTACTGTAGTCATATTGTGCCTTTTAATTTACAGTAAGAAATGTTACATTGTGCCTTTCCATTTACTGTACTGAAGGTCACATTGAACCTTTATTTTTGCTGTAATAATGTGCACAATGAGCCTTCAATTTACTGTAATGAAGGTCACAATACACAGCTGATTCATCTCGAGTCATTGCTCTAGTCAATACCCCTTATAAGGCATACCTATCGGCATTATTTTTTTACTCGCTTTTCTAGTAGCCAAAGAGTTCTTTATTTCCCATATCTTATGCTGTTCTCAAACAGTCAGACCGGGGGGAGAGAGGGGGGGTGTCCCTAAATTAACAGAGAGATGAGTAATAACATGACCTAGTTCAACTTTGTGCATAATGCATGAAACACACACAATTGGATCATTATAGAGAATCATCCTCATTAACTCCACAGGAACTTCTGATCTTTGTCGTGGATTTTTTTTACTCATCACACATACATATGGCATGTCGTGGAATCTTAGGTTTATCTGCTTTCTGGTACATGGCTAGATTGTGCATTTCTATTAGATCTGTTGATATTATATGTCGTGCCTTGCTATTGGATGTGATGATATTATACATTGTGTTTTGCTATTTGATGTAATTGTATTGTAGATTGTGCTTTGCTATTGGATGTGATGGTATTATATATTGTGGCTTTCTATAGACCTATTTCATGTGACGTCAGCATAGGTATTTAGGTCAGTGCGCGTGCAACTTGGCTGCAGGACAACACAGGGTCACACTGCAAACTCAATGGCTATGAGCAATCTTCATACAGAAAATGTGAAATATCTCTAAAACTACACCACCTAGACACAAACTGCTTGGAACACATATAGAAAACATATTCAACAAACAGATTATATTAAATTTATACGGTTAGGGTTCTGCCTTTCTATTAATTTAGAATAAAATTGACGTTTTGCACTGCACATATCGGCAAACTCAATGGCAGTGTGCATTCGATCTGCAGCCAAGCTGCGTGCGCATACACAATGTTTATAAACATTGAAAGGCATCTATTTGATGATATGATATTATTTATTATACTTCTATAATTGCTGTGTAATTGCTATATTGTGCCTTAATGTTTGTCTTTTTCTATACGCTATAATGAAAGTCACAGTGTGACTTTCAAGTGTCTCTTAATGATGGTCACTTTGTGCATTTCTATTTACTGTAGTCATATTGTGCCTTTTAATTTACAGTAAGAAATGTTACATTGTGCCTTTCCATTTACTGTACTGAAGGTCACATTGAACCTTTATATTTGCTGTAATAATGTGCACAATGAGCCTTCAATTTACTGTATTGAAGGTCACAATGTGCCTTTCAATTTACTGTAATGAAGGTCACAATCTCCCTTTCAATTTACTGTAATGAAGATCACAATGTGCCTTTATATTTACTGTAATGAAGGTCACATTATACCTATATATTTACAAATGAATGTCACAGTGTGGCTTTCCGTTTACTGCAATGAAGGTCACATTGTACCTTTATATTTACTGCAATGAAGGTCAAAGTGTGCCTTCTATTTACGGTAATGAAGGTCACATTGCACCTTTCTATTTACTGCAATGAAGGTCAAATTGTGCCTTCTGTTTACTGTAATGAAAGTCACATTGTTCCTTTCTATTTACTGTAATGAAGGTCACATTGTGCCTTTCTGTTTACTGTAATGAAGGGCACATTGTACCTTTCTATTTACTGCAATGAAGGTCAAACTGTGCCTTTCTGTTTACTGTAATGAAGGTCACATTGTACCTTTCTATTTACTGCAATGAAGGTCACATTGCGCCTTTCTGTTACTGTAATGAAGGTCACATTATACCTTTCTATTTACTGCAATTAAGGTCACATTGTACCTTTCTGTTTACTGTAATAAAGGTCACATTGTAACTTTCTATTTACTGCAATGAAGGTCATATCGTGCCTTTCTTTTTACTGTAATGAAGGTCACCTTGTACCTTTCTATTTACTGTAATATAGTTCACATTGTGCCCTTCTGTTTACTGTAATGAAGGTCACAATATCCCTTTCAATTTACAGTAAGGAATGTCACATTGTGCCTTTCTATTTACTGTCACGATGATCACACATTGTGCCTTTCTATTTACTGCAATGAAGGCCACATTGTGCCTTTCTGTTTACTGTAATGAAGGTCACATTGTACCTTTCTATTTACTGCAATGAAGGTCACATTGTGCCTTTCTATTTACTGTAACGATGATCACACATTCTGCCTTTCTATTTCCAATCTGGTGCTTAGATTCTTTGTGTCTTTGTGTCTTTGTGAAGATAACAGCTAGTGTGCCTTTCTGTTTGAGTCAAGGTCACCTTGTGCCTCTTTGTTTTAATGTGATGGTGGCTACATTGTGCTTTGCTCGCCCCTACAGCTGCCCTTGATGTACAACTTCCTGCCTGCTCCTCCTGGCACCGACATCTTCTTCATCCGTCCGGACAATGGAGAGATTCGCATCCAAAACACAAACCTCCTTCTCAGGGACACCGCCTTCAAGTATATGGTAAGGCCGCGTCTACAATATGTGCAGTGTGAGTTATTGCTGGTCCTTCAGTAAGGACTGATGCTGGGACCTAGCGCATCGTGTTACAGCTACAGCTTTGACAGTAGAAGGCAGGGGGCTGTGGTGAACACAACGTACCCCATGATAACCTGGCTATCGCCAACAGGGTTAAGCGCCCTGGGAACCGATCCAACACGACTACAAGTGAATGCTACAGGCCGAACGTCATTTATCAATTAATTTTCTTTTTAAATTAGATTCCACACTATGACTGATGGTTTCCACATTACTACAAAAAAGATTTAATAAATAATATTTGTTTAATTAAAATAAAATATCGGACTATGCAAGTGTAAACCTGAAGCTGAAGCTAACCGCGGCTTCATCCTCCTTCGGCAGATCCCTGTGACTAAGACTTCACACTATGACCAATGTTTCCACGTTACAATTTTTTTTTAATTAATGAATAAAATATTAAAATATGACAAAATATTGGATTATCAAACTGTAATGTCAAATTTGAAACTAACCTGAGCTCCATCCTCCTTTGGCAGATCCCTCTGACTAAAACTCCACACTTTGACCTATGTTTTCCGCATAACAAAATTGTTGTTTGTAATAAATAAAATATGAAAATATGGAAACATATCAGAAGAAGCAACTGTAAAGCCAAATTTGAAACTAACCGGGGCTCCATCCTCCTTCAGCAGATGCCCGTGACTAAAACTCCACACTATGACCGATATTTTCCGCGTTACTAAAAATAAAAAAATTTAATTAAAATTGATTAATTTTAATGAAATATCAGACTATGCAACTGTAAAGCCGAGGCTGAAACTAACTCGAGCTCCATCCTCCTTCAACAGATCCCTGTGACGGTGTACGACACGGGTCGGCCCGAGAAGACGGCCACATCCACGTTCACGGCGAGCATCTCGCGCAACGAGAACAAGCCGCGCTGGAACCGCACCGAGTGGCAGGTCACCATCAACGACCGCTGGAATCTAGGTCAGGAGATCATCACCGTGGGAGCCACCGACAGCGACGGGGTGAGTGAGGACTGGCATGTGTGTTTGTGTTTCTGTATGTTGTCTGTGTGTGTTTATGTGTGTTCATGTGCTTTTTGTGTTATTGTGCGTTTATTTTGTGTGTTTGTGTTTTTTTTGTTTGTATGTGTTTGTTTTCTGTGTATGGGTTTGTGTTGTGTGTCCTTATGTGTGCTTGTTTTGTGTGTATTTAGTTGTGTGTTTGTGTGTGTGTTTATGTGATTGTATGCTTTTGTGTGATTGTGTGTGTGCTTGTGTGTTTTTGGTGTGTATGTGTGTGTGTTTCAGTCTTTTGTTTGTAGGTGTTTGTTTTCTGTGTCCTTATGTGTTCTTGGTTTGTGTGTTTTTGGTTGTGTGTTTGTGTGTGTGTTTATGTGTGTATGCTTTTGTATGATTGTGTGTGTGCTTGTTTGTGTTTGTGTCTTTTGTATGTGTTTGTTTTCTGTGTATGTGTTTGTTTTCTGTGTCCTTCCCAGATAGCACACAGTCGTCGGCCCGACGGTGGAAAACGCCGTCGGGCTGACGTTGTTTTGTCCAACCTCCCGCCGTCGGGCCGCCGCCGTCGGGGCGACGGCGACAAACGCCGTCGGGCCGACGTTGTTTTGTCCAACCATCCACAGCCTACAGGTGCAAAAATATGTTTTATTCAAAATTAATAGAAATCGAGAACCCATACCTTATAAATTTAATATAGTCTGTACGTATTGACACTATAGTGACAGTGTCTTCTCGGAAAAAACCAAGATGGCGGTTTTTCGTCAAAATTCCGTACAGGGTAATTCAAATCGTATTAACACGAATAATTCCATTAATACTTCGTAATAAATTACAAAACTTTTACAAAATAATCTAAACATATTAATAAACAAACCTGGTAAATGATTCCTTAAAATTCCTGGGATTTCTGGAGTTATTGGTAGAAAAAGAACGCTGCTCAACGATCGCACGTGTTCCGGTGGCGATTCGAAGTAAACAAACCGTATCGGATGATTCAAATCGTATTAACACGAATAATTCCACTAATACTTCGTAATAAATTACAAAACTTTTACAAAATAATCTAAACATATTAATAATAATTCCTTAAAATTCCTGGTATTTCTGGAGTTACTGGTAGAAAAAGAACACTGATCAACAATCGCACGTGTTCCGCGGGCGACTCGAGCCGGAATGCAAATTTAAAGAACTGCGCATGCGCGGCCCACCACCGTCGGCTCGACGGTGGACCAGACGTGGAAAATGAATGCAAACCTGCGGCGACCCACCACCGTCGAGCCGACGATGGCCCGACGGTGAATCAAAAGTGGAAAGGGATTGAACCCTAACGTCGGAACACCACCGGCGGCCCGACGGTGGCCCGACGGTGGCTTAAAAGTGGAAAGGGATTGATTCCCAACGTCGGGAATCCACCGTCGGGGCGACGGTGGCCCGACGGTGGAAAGTCGATCGCGACGGTGCGACCAATAGCCGACGTCGGCCCGATGGCTGTGTGCTATCTGGGTTATGTGTGCTTGTTTTTGTGTGTGTTTGTGTCTGTGTTTATGTGTTTGTATGCTTTTGTATGATTATGCATGTGGTGGTGTGTTTTTGGTGTGTTTTTCTATTTGTGTCTTTTGTTTGTATGTGTTTGTTTTCTGTGTATGTGTTTGTTTTCTGTGTCCTTATGTGTGCTTGTTTTGTTTGTGGTTGTTTGTGTGTTTGTGTGTGTGTTTACGTGCTTGTATGCTTTTGTATGATTGTGTGTGTGCTTGTGTGTTTTTGGTGTGCATGTGTGTGTGTTTGTGTCCTTATTTGTATGTGTTTGTTTTCTGTGTCCTTATGTGTCCTTGTTCTGTGTGTGTTTGTGTGTGTCTGTGTTTGTGTGTGCCTGTGTCTGTGTATGTGTTTCTTGTGTGTATGTGCATGTCTTTGTGTGTGTGTGTTGTGTGTGTGTCTGTGTGTATGTATTGTGTGTTTGTCTGTGTGTATGCATACATAGAGAGACATATCTGATTCTAGGTAAAGATTTCAATTGCAGATTTGTTTTAACAATGTATTTTGCATAAGTTTGACCTTTAATTTAACGTAACGTTGGTTGCTTGGCTGGAAGATCACCCCTTGGGGAAGCCATACAGTCACCTTCCTACATGTTTGTGGTTAAATAAAACTCAACTCAACTTTACACCTTGGTTGACCTGATTACACAAGCTAGGGTCCTGTAGCCAGTATTTCATCCCGTTTTTGTTTTTCTAGTAAATGCAACTTGTAAATCCTTAGCATATTTACTCAAATTTGTAGATCATATATGTGTTTCACTCTGTAGTTTTATTGTAGGCCCTAAATTGGCTCAGAAAGGCTCCTTCAGGTTAGCAACGATGAGAATTTCCCCACCGATCGTCAGTTCTCCGCCTTTTCACGTATGACCTGTTCTCATCCCTGCTATATACAGGGATTGGAATTTCCAGTTGGTTGGCGGTTTCCCAACTTTTGGGCAATGGCTCACATTTTTACATCTGATCTGTTCTCATCCCTCGGTCACTCGGTGCCCTATGGTGGCCATTTAAAATATTCATACTCAACATTTATATTTGTATTTATTTATTCACAGGATGCCCCTTACTATGAGATCAGGGGTTCGAGCCGTGCTCGAGAACTCTACTACATCAATCCGCAAACTGGTCTCATTACACTGAAGAAGCTACTAGTTCCTGGACAACACAGGGAAGATGAGGTAAAAAAAAACTCCACATATGCTGCGTTCACACCTACATAGTTAAACCAGTTTAGTTAAGATTACTTAGTTAAACTGACTTAGCAGTGCATTCACACATATATGTTAAACCGCTTAAGCTAAATCGGTTTAACTAATCCAGCTCTTGAATTGGTTTAACAAGAGCACTTTAGTTAAGTTAATTTAGCGCTAAATCGATTTAGAGCACATTCGCACTTGTGTGTTAAGCTGGATTAGTTAAACCAAAAGTTAAATCGTTCACACCTACATAGTTAAACTGGTTTAGTTAAGACAACTTAGTTAAACTGACTTAGCAGTGCATTCACACATATCTGTTGAACCATGTTTATCTAAATCGGTTTAACTAATCCACCTCTCGAATTGGTTTAACAAGAGCAGTTTAGTTAAGTTGATTTAGCACTAAATCGATTTAGTGCCACATTCACACTTGTGTTTTAAGCTGGATTAGTTAAACCAACAGTTAAACCGGTTTAGCATGCAAGTGTGTATATGACTTTACATAACCAGGGGCCTAGTTTCCATATGCACAGGCATGCAACTCCGTACCGCCTAAGATTATACGTTGGTTTCTTTTAATTTAAGATGCATGATGTACTTCTTCTTGTAAATACTAAATAAACCTGAAATGAAGTCTGAACATGGGTTATAGCAACTTATAACTATTCTTGGACAACATAGGTTTTGTGTGGGGGGGCGTGTAGTGTGGGGGTATGCACAGCCAATAGTGTGTTATTCAATCATCAATCAATAGTTCCGTCCTCTAGTCGAGGGTTGGATGCAATGGTTCTCCACTTGTCCCGATGGTGTGCTGTTCTGATAGACTGTGAATAATTCAAGCCTGTCCACTGTGAAATATTTGTAAACCATGATGTTCTTGGTCTCCCTCTCCTTCTGCTGCCATTCACCTTCCCAGCTGCTGCCATGAACCTTTCCTTCAACTATTAAGAAACCTAGTAATGACAATGTAAACCCAAAGCCTAAAAAAAGTGTGTTATTCCATTACCGAAAAAGTCTGCGTACCCCCTGAAAATCACAAGTTAGGCCTCTGCATAAGGTTACACCTATGTGGAAATTGTGGCTTGTATGTAAAGCTGCATACAGAAAAACCTCTCTAACCGACCACCTCCTCAGACCGACCACTCCCCTATATCGATCGCTATATTTGGGTCCCAAACGATCGCTCATACAATACCTTTGTAACAATAAAAAAAGGTCCCTAAAGCGACCACCTCCCTAAATGGACCATTTAAAGTTGGTCCAATGGTCGGTCGACATAAAGAGGTTTTACTGAGAGTTTGATGAAAGCCTAATATCTTTTATATCAAAACACTCACTTCTGTGTGATCCTACATAATATATAACTTAGATATTGGTGCTCTTATTAAGGATGTGTTTGCTGCATCAAAGGGGGTACACTAAGACAATTTAGCAGACCGTGTTAATTCTGAAGCCTATTGTGTCAGAGTTTTGACGTGCTTGCCAACATTAGTTTAATCCTTTTCCACTTTAAATATCTCAAGAGTTAGCCATTTTTTTCAAAAGACGAAGCTAAAATGATTTTTTTTTTTGTTATTTTGGTACATTAGTTGTTTAAGCAGGGGAAATTTCAGTCGCAGGAGATTGGTCTTCCTCATTCCACTGCTCCTTGCCCTATCCTAATAAAGCCGAGAGCCTGGCTAGGAAGCGACAAGTATCAATTTTTAAGTCATTGGTTTGACTCGACCAGGATTCGAACTCACGATCTACCACACGGGAGACGGACGCTCTAACTCATTTGGCCATGCCGTCTTTGACGGGAGATTACAAATTAAAAGCAGGGAAATCGGGAGAGTAGGGTCATTGTGCGATGTTTCAGGGAGATCCGCCACCAAGTCAGGAGACTTGGCATTCTCTATAGGCCTAATTGACCTTTGACCTTTCCTCAGATCCAACTTCGCGTCAGGGACCAACGGGTACCGGAGAAGTCTGCCGACGCCAAGGTCAAGGTCAAAATCGAGAGAGACACAAAGAAGCCTCGTTTTGAGTCACAGACCTACACTGTGCAGATTGATGAGAATGCCGTTGTCAACTCGGCCCTCCAACTCAAGCCGAAGGGCATGAGCAGTAAAGACGAGGACATGAAGGTGGGTATATAGCTACTTGAACCTGGATGTTGGGAGCAGGACATAGCTCAGGCGGTAGGCTGTTCACCTGTGAAGGTGTCGGTCATCCTATCAATCCTGCTCTAGCGGACACATTTGCAGTTTGGGCTATTTTCTGTTCCAACCAGCGGGCCACAACTGGTTCGTCAAAGGCTGTGGTATGTGCTGTCCTGTCTGTGGGAAAGTGCATATAAAAGACCCCTTGCTGCTTTTCGGAGAGAGTAGCCTATCTGGCAGCAGCTGGTTTCCTCCAAAGGTATATATATATATATATATATGTCAGAATGACCATATGTTTGACGTCCAATAGCCGATGATATGAAAATCAATGTGCTCTAGATGCGTCATTAAGTAAAACAAGCTTTACTTTTTTAGCCCGTGTGGTGTTGGTTGGTTGTTGGAGTTTTACGTCCTGGCAACATCTAAGGTCATATCAGGACGGGTACCCACTTAATTATGACTGCGCACTCATGGCGACCTTAATAGTTCTGCCCCACTGGGAAATCATGCCGCGGTCACGATGACCCGATATCAATCTGGATACTGAGCTAACCAGTCCTTACCCTATCCAATTAATGGCGAGCGCCAGGCTAGGTAGTGACAAACTAGTATCAATTTTATAAGTCGTTGGTTTTGACTCGAGCGGGAACCAAACTCCCTATGTCCCGCACGCGAGGCCACCGCGCCCGGTCGAGCCCGGATGGAGCTGAGCCTATTACATGAAGTGCGAGATTTAGACTTGGCATAACTTTCTGCAGACACTGTCCAATGCGCAAGCTTCGGGGTTGTGGGTTCGATCCCACTAGACACAAATGCAATGACAGAAAGGTTCCATAATGATATTATTTGTATAAATGCTTTATACCAAACATAAATCGTGGAGGGCTCCTTGTTTAAAGGTTACAGCAGAAGGTCTCCCAAAGGTGCATACCAAAGCAAGGCCTTGGATTGCTGGGAAAAAAAACAATACAACCAATGCTTTTTGAATTTCTGCCATTTTTTTTTTAGATAAATATATTGTTATCAGGCATGTGATTGCTCCGGTTTTACCCGGAAATCTGAGGTTTTTTCTGGCCGCCGAAATCGGAATTCTATTTTTTGTTTTAATTCCATTTTTTTCTTGCCGCTGAAACACCTCTGAAATAGACTATTTGCATCCCTCTCGCGACTCAGTGGGATGCTGTGTGTCCCCACGATAACCTAAAAAATTGTTTGGGTTTTCTTTCCTGCACCCAATCACATGCCTGTGTTATTTAAAGCCATTAAAAGAAAATGGGGGAGGGGGTATACCCCCGAACCCCTCACCCAAGATCGCGGCTGTCGCTACTTCGGTTCTACGCCTACAATGCAAAACGTTAAGGATTCTCAGTACCGTCAGGTTGCCAATGCTGTATAACACGTATGTATTCTGTCCATAGGGGAAGATTCAGTATGACATCGTCGGCGTCTACCCTGCGCAGGACTTCTTCCGAATTAACAAGGACACCGCAGAGATCAGAGTCCTCAAGAACCTCAAGACAGACAGCCTTCGTTCAAGCACCTATGTGGTAAGGAACCATCCATTATCGTAACTCCGCCTTTGTAATCAATGGATCTAACAAAACATATGTGATGTATAGCGTATTATGCGAGTATAAAGATACAGAAGGGAATATTACTTATTATTATCATTATTGATATGCTCCATAAGATGAGACACTGTACCGGTGGCGCCTTCTCGGCCCACCTCTCTTCCCCCGGATGTTGACCATTGTCAGCCTTACTCATTCCACTGCTCCTTGCCTTATCTTACTGTTGCTAAGCACCAAGCTAGGTAGCGAGAGGTATACATTTTTTAAGTCATTGGTTTGACTCAGCTAGCATTCAAACCGGGAAAGTTAGAATCAAATGACCTACCAAAATATGAGGCAGGCTTTAAAACTCATTCAGCCAACCTATCTGGTTATACCCACATAGTTCTTCAAGTACCGTTAGAAGGCGGGCTGGAGGGCTGCTGATGGACATCATCTTATTTAATTGTTTCTTCTTTTCTTTCGCAACCACACAGCTAAAGGTGATCGCCTACGACACTGTCTACCCGAAGAACCAGGTGACTGGTACCGTCTCGATCAAGGTGGGACGAAACCCGCATGCGCCAGTCTTTACGAGCCAGAACTATGAGGTGACAATTGATGAGAAGATCCCGCTAGGGGGTAGTGTGGTGAAGCTGCTGGCGACAGACGTGGACATGGACAGTGTCGAGTACAAGCTGAAGGCTTCGGGTGAAGCGGCCGCCTTCTTCTACCTGAACCCGGAGACAGGCATTGTCACCACCAAGCGCTTCCTCACCGACATCCGCACAAAGGAGTTCAGGGTGAGGCTGACTGCTGCTACTTTGGGGTTTTGTTTTTAAAGCTGCCTAGATTGATGGTTTTGGGTTTCTGTTATTTTTCTGAAATTAAAATTGCATAGTCCGATAAATGAAAAACCAAAACAATTCCCTAGAGTTGATCCTAAATATCTAACTTAAATACTGATGCACATATTAAAGCTGCATAGTCCGATGAAATATAAAATTTTCAAAACCAGAACAATTATCTGGATTTGATTTTACATATTTAACTTAGATACTGATGCACTTATTAAGCATTTGTTTCTGCGTAAAAGGCAATACTGAGTCAATTTAACAGAACCTGTTACTGCAGAAGTCTATGGCGTCAGAGTTTTGGCAAGCTTGCCAAACCTAATTTCCTAGGTTTGCACTAAAAATATCTCAAAAGTTTACCATTTAAAATAAAAGTAACTTTGAACTAATGTAAAGTAGATACTAGTGATCGATATAATATATTTATCTCAGTATAAATACAGAAATTCACAACCATCGGACTATGCAACTTTAAGCATTTCTTGGTGCATAGAAGGGAATGTCCAGTCAATTTGATAGAATCTGTTACTGCTGAAGCCGCACATCCTGAAAATTCGCCCGCCCCTGATTAAAATTTAAATGATTGTTTTCGGGGGTTAAAACTGTTTAAATTCCTGTTGTTAGTAAGTTTAGTATTTGCATTACAGAGCTTAAAAAAAATTGTGACAGGCTTTACATTTTGGATAAAAATGTGTCATTGGCTATAAGGCAAAAAGAAAAAATTGGTGATTGTCCTTTTGAAATAAAAATCAGGTTTGGGCAAGCGGTTTTAATTTTAATTTTTTAGTTTTGACGTAGAGGTAATAACGGAACCAGATGTGATGGCCGAATGAGTTGAGTGTCCGGCTGCCATTGCGGTAGGTCCTGGGATTCAAACTTCTGGGTTGAAAATTGAATCAAGTTGAATTGCTGCTAGCCTGACACATTTTTTACATTTTTAAAAATCATTAAAAGAATCACGGGCTGGCGATTTTTCAGGCATGGTTGGGGATAGATAAAAGATTCACCCTGTATTGTAGTACACGGCTGAATGACAATGTAGTGTAAGTACGGGCGAAAATAGCTTCAGTATGGAACAGGAAGTAGAATGCCTGCCTCCAGTATCAAATGGGTACTTATATCGGCACAGAGTTGGTAAAATGGGAGAGAATGCAAAAAGACAAGATGGCGGCCATAGAACGCCATCGATTTCACCTTTAAATTCTATTAAACTATATGTTTTATTATATTTTTCAACTCAAAGGTAGCGGGGAAAATCTATTAAGAATAAGTATTGCTTTTTAGATTGTGGATTTAGGCTCTCATTTCATTTCCCCGTTTTTTCGACAGCTTTTAATTAGGGCTGGTATTCACCCATGTACTGCGAGTACAGGGTGAATCTTTTATCTAGGGTGTGGACGATCACCAATTTAGGCCTTACGTATTACGTCTATGTCATAGGCTAGAAATAAATAAATAAACCAAAACCGCCCGCCTGACCTTGATTTGTGTGATCAAAAGGACAATCACCAACTTCTTTGTTTAGTTTGGCCTTATTTCTGTCACTAATTTTATTTGTATTCTCCTCTTCCATCCACCACCACCACACACAGTTCTCCGTCGAAACCTTCGACAGCGGCATCCCGCAAAAATCGGTGACGGTTAGGGTCAAGGTGAAGGTCACGCGCGACGAACATGCGCCCGAGTTCGTCGGAGCCCCTTACACGGCCCCCTCTCTCCCTGAAAATAAGCGCGTTGGGCAGCAGGTGTACGCGGTGAAGGGCCGGGACCGGGACCAGAAGGGCCAGCTCCGGTACGCCATCATCGGGGACCCACCCTCCCCCAACTACTTCACCGTCAACACCAACTCGGGAGTGATCACCATCAAGCAGGACCTGCGGCGGGACTACTCACCCTACTACATCGTGAGTAATTTATCAATAAACAAAGCAGGACCTGTGGGGGGACTACTCACCCTACTACATCATGAGTAATATGTAAATAAGTAAAGCAGGACCTGCAGCGGGACTACTCACCCTACTACATCATGAGTAATATGTAAATAAGTAAAGCAGGACCTGTGGCAGGACTACTCACCCTACTACATCATGAGTAATATGTAAATAAGTAAAGCAGGACATGTGGCAGGACTACTCACCCTACTACTAGTACTAGTACTACATCGTGAATAATATATCAAACAATGCAGGACCTGTGGTGGGACTACTCACCTTACTACATCATGAGTAATATGTAAATAAGTAAAGCAGGACATGCGGCAGGACTACTTTGCCTACTACATCGTGAGTAATATATAAATAAACAAAGCAGAACCTGTGGCAGGACTACTCACCCTAGTACATCATGAGTAATATGTAAATAAGTAAAGCAGGACATGTGGCGGGACTACTTGGCATACTACATCATGAGTAATATATCAAACAATGCAGGACATGTGGTGGGACTACTCACCCTACTACATCATGAGTAATATGTAAATAAGTAAAGCAGGACATGTGGCACGACTACTTGGCCTACTACATCATGAGTAATATATAAATAAACAAAGCAGAACCTGTGGCGGGACTACTCGCTGAACTACATCATGAGTAATATGTAAATAAACAAAGCAGAACCTGTGGCGGGACTACTCGCTGAACTACATTATGAGTAATATGTAAATAAACAAAGTTGGATATGCAGGTCTACTCACCCTACTAGGCCTATATCGTGAGTGTGGCTTCTGTTGTGTCTAAGTAAAGTAAATTAGTATATAAATTAAGCAAGACCGATGCGACTACACAGGCTTACTACATCGTGAGTAGATAACAGATTTACCCCATACTTACAGTACAGGGGTGAATGACAATGTAGTCTAAATACTGATGAAAACTGGAACATGAAGTGGAATTCCTGGTTCCAGTATCAAATAGTTACTTATATCGGCACAGAGTTGGTGAAATGATAGTGAATGCAAAAAGATAAGATGGCAGTGATTTCACGCTGTCGATTTCACTTTTGAAAGTGTGTCAAAAGTATGTTTTATAATATTTTCAAATCAGAAGTAGTGGGTAAATATGAAGATGTATGTGATGAATATATTTTGCTTCTTAAATTAAGAATTTACCAGCCCAGTTCATTTCCCCACCATGTCAACAATTTTCGCCAGTTTTTCTAATGGGTTGTTTTTCACCCCTACTACAAGTATGGGGTGATCTTTTATCTATTTTTTTATATGATGTAAATATATATGTTATTTGACACTCCGTGATACATAACACAGACACAATTATTTGGTTGAGAACATTAACTCTGGCTGGCCAACATTTCTAGCCTACCGTTTATTTCTTATGGTCAAAATTTCCAACGGGAGTGATAGCGATAGTGGCACTTGTGCCAGCTCGGCGGCTATGCGCGGTGGGTTTGCCACCCTGCTTGCAAACCCAAGGCGCCCAGGCCTCTGCGATCAGAGGTTCGGGCGATAGTAACATTCGGTGGACGAGATGCTACTGGCACTCCATTAATAATATTAATATAATGTATTTATATGTAAATATATATATAAACAAAGCAGGACCAGCGGGACTACTTCCTCTACTACATCGTGAGCACAAAGCATCAAATTTTCACAACCAAAACAATCATCTCAATTTGATTCTAGATATCTAACTTAGATACTAGTGCACTTACTACGCATTTGTTGCCACACATAAAGGACTACTGAAGCAATTGAATAGAACCTGTTACTGCAGAAGCCTATGGTAGGCCTATCAGAGTTTTGGCAAGCTTGCCAAAATTAATTTTGCATGGTTGCACTTCAAATATCTGAAATCTTTTATGTGCCTACTACCTTGTGAGTGTGGTTTTTATTACACACTATTCATTCACTAGTGGAAGCTGCATTTTCAGGATCGAGAAGATGACATATGCGACAGCATAATAATTGACAGCTCCCCATTCACAATGTCTCTGTCTGCTGCAGCTGCGGGTGACTGTGCTGGACTCTGGAAACCCAGAGAAGACCGCTACCACGACAGTGCGGGTGCCCATGACCAGAAATGTGAACTCGCCTAAGTTCGCCAAGTCTTCATACCAGGCCACCTACAACGAGAACATCAATGTCGGCTCCAGCATCCTGCAGGTGGCAGCTACAGACGCAGATGGAGTAAGTCAAAGTAGCTTCTTTCTATTTGAAATATACCGACACAAGCTTGTTTTATTTAATTGAGCCTGTTGCTATTGTCCTATGGGGGTCAGACTTTTGGCAAGCTTGCCAAAATTAACTTTGCATGTTTACACTTCAGATATCTCCAATGGTAGCCATTTTGAATTAAGGTTACTTTAAGCTAATCCAAAGTAGATTACGATGATCAACCTAATATATTATTTATATCAGACTATGCAACGTTAAGTTAAACCAAAGCGATAAAGATTTTGAAAGAATGGCTTCCAATGTGCAAGCCGCCTCAAACCAACAATGTTCAAATAATATTTGTTAAGTGGCATTTTTGGAGTGCCTCGACCGACCCTTGACATTACTGGGATATTGCAAGGTATACTGGTTGACTTAGTATCAGGATAATATGGCTGAGTGGGGTAGTGTGGCCTTGCGCCACTGGAATATTAATAATAATAATATATTAATGGGGCAGCACTATAAAGCTCCTGATATACGTGTCATATAGATTTAGGACAGTCACATAGATTTATGAGTGACAATGTTGGGTTTCCTTATTCTGTCAGTGGATCAGTTAATCTACTTTCTCCATTGTGACCAGACAGGATGGCTGATTGAGTTGAGCGTCAGTCTTCTGTTTTGGTTGATTGTGAGATTCGAAGCCATGGGTTTGAACCCTGGTCGAGTCAAACCAATGACATAAAAAGTTATCCTTAATTGTTGCTTCCTAGCCTGGCGCTCGGTATTATTAGGATAGGACAAGGACTGGTTGGCTCAGTGTCAGGATAATGTAACTGAGTAGGATATCAGGTCATGGTGCTGGTGGCCTGGTCTCCCAGTAGGGCAGCACTATAAAGTCGCCATGAGTGCGCACTGTCACTAGTCGGTACCCATCCTGATATCGAAATAGCGAATGGTAGACAGGAATTGTGAACACTTATTTGTCTCTAAATAACTGGGCCAGTGTGCTATCTCTTTAGATGTTGCCAGGATGTAAAACTCCAACAACCAACCAACCAACCAATCCTCCCTTGTGTCTCTTAATTACTCACTCAATCCCCTCCATTTCCTTACAGGACCACATCACATACGAGATACCCGGGAACCCGACGGAGCAGAAGGCCATCAACTACTTCTTTGTCACTCCTGACACTGGGGTTCTGCACCTGAAACAGTCTCTGCTAACTGATTCCACCCGCACCACACAGTACACGGTAAGTGAGATGGCTACCTCACCCCGGTGATTAATCCACACCGAAGATACTGTAGTAGTCCGCGCATGAGCTCCACCACCGCATGATGGCTGCAGGGACCACACCATCTACTGTCGCAGTTCTTCTACACCAGGTGGCAGCACGCTAGTTGGTGGACAGGTTCCCGGTTTGATTGCCTCTACTGCGGGGTGGCTAGCGGCTCCCCGTACTGTGAGAGGTTACATGTGACCTGGCTGGTCAGGGGGCGGGGTCACTTGGTCTTGTCATGCCGCTGTAGGCGGATGTTGAAAATAAACGGTGGAAACTGTTAAAGCCATTTTTTAAAGAAATTCTACCCCCCTACCAAGCTCGCAGCTGCCACCACTCAGGTTGCATGCCCGCAACACAAAACCTCAAGGATTCTCAGCCTCGAGGTTGGCAACACTGCCTCCATTAAGAGAACACCGGTTATGTCAAGGACAACATTAATCTGGATCCAGAGCTGTGCGTTGACAACATGTACTGTGGTGCTCCTGTATACAGTACTTTTCTTTTGTCTTCTCCGCAGTTTGTTATTCGTGCGCGAGACAACCGTGACCCCGAGAGGAGCGCCAACGCGCCAATCACCATCAAGGTCAACCGGAACAACAGGAACCCAGACTTCCAAGGCCAACCCTACCGGACCATCATCACGGAGAACACTGCACTTGGCGGGTCTGTGTTGACTGTGGTTGCGCGTGACAGGGACATCCAGGTATGAGAACACATTCCTACCAGCCGCTCCCCTATCACACACGCCTACCAGCCGCTCCCCTATCACACACTCCTACCAGCCGCTCCCCTATCTCACACTCCAACCTGCCGCTCCCCTATAACACACTCCAACCCGCTGCTCCCCGATAACACACTCCTACCAGCCACTCCTGTATCACCCCCCCCTACCAGCTGCTCCCCTATAACATTATCCTAGCCACTCCCCTATAAGTATAACACACTCCTGGCAGCCACTCCCCTATAACACAGTTCTACCAGCCACTCCCAAATAAACACACTCCTACCAGCTGCTCCCCTATGACACACTCCAAACAGCCACTCCCCTATAACACACTCCTACCAGCCACTCCTGTATCACCCCCTACCAGCCACTCCCCTATCACACCCCCCTACCAGACACTCCCCTATCACACACTCCTACCAGCCACTCCCGTATCACATACTCCTATCCATGCTCCTACCAGCCGCTCCCCTATAACACACTCCTACCAGCCACTCCCCTATAACATGCTCCTACCACCTGCTCCCCTATCACACACTCCTACCAGCCACTCCCCTATCACACACTCCTACCAGCCACTCCCCTATAACACACTCCTACCAGCCACTCCTGTATCACACACCCCTAGTAGCCAGCCTACTATCACACACTCCTTTTTTTTCTTTTTTTTGTTGTTGAAGATTTATACTGCCTATCATGGATAAGCCTGAATAGGCTTGTTTTCACCATTAGACTCTTTGTCGATAGAAAGCCCGAGCCTACACTTTTACCGACCCAAGGGATTTTTTACCTCCCACACCACCTAGACATGGTATGAGAGCAACTGGCCTTTGATGACACTGTAAGTTATACACAGCGGTGGAAATCCAAATTGGCAGAGGTGGGGGCACAGGGAATCGAACCTTTGACCTTCAGATTAGGAGTCCGACCTAGAAAAAAGTCAGACACTCTAACCACTCCGCCACAGAGAACACCACACTCCTACTAGCCGATCCCCTATCACACACTCCTGCCAGCCACTCCCCTATAACACACTCCTACCACCCACTCCCCTATAGCACACTCATACTAGCCACTCCCCTATAACACACTCCTACCAGCCACTCCCCTGTAACACACTCCTACCAGCCACTCCCCTATAACACACTCCTACCAGCCACTCCCCTGTAACACACTCCTGCCAGCCACTCCCCTATAACACACTCCTACCAGCCACTCCCCTATAACACACTCCTACCAGCCACTCCCCTGTAACACACTCCTACCAGCCACTCCCTAATAACACACTCCTACCAGCCACTCCTGTATCACACACACCTAGCAGCCACTCCCCTATCACACACTCCTACCAGCCACTCCCCTATAATATTCTCCTACCAGCCGCTCCCCTATCACCCACCCCTACCAGCCATTCCCCTGTATTGCATTAAGAAGGCTTTGCACTGACAATGGTCAATCTAAACAGGGACACCTTTAGACCTGATAACAAAACTTGATACGGTTTATCGCTTTATACCACACACACACTAGGCTTGCGACCAAAAAGACTGGGTGGTGACAAAGTAATCGCAAGTGCTTACAAAAAAGGTCCTCAGTGGTACCATACACTCTGGCGACCATTTTGGTCACTAGGAGGTTGCAGCTGTTGCCCCAAAAACCTCCTTGAGCCCAAAATGGTCACCCAGAGGGCGCCGATCATTTTCATAGGTTTGCGCGATCAAACACTGACTGATCGATGACCGTGGCACTGTTGCAATTAGTTGGTGATTGGTCGGGCACTGATTTGCGACTGATCTGCAATTGAACGCTGATCAGTCGCAAATCAGACCCTGACCACTCGCCAATTGATCACCAACCCTGTCTTCCCTGCAGTTGCCAACCCTTGTTCTTGCATTTTCTTTTGCTTTGGTTGCAAGGAGGGTGGCGACCTATGTTGGTTTTTCTTTTTGTCACAAGAGGTCGCAAAGTGGTTGCAAGGCTAGTGGGGACTGTGGCCTTACAGATTCTGCATTAATTAGATGAAAACACCATTTCTGGTATGTATGTGTCGCAGTGTGAAGTGGTGCAGTGTGCTTCACTCCCACACTAGCATGGCCAGGGAGAGGGTCTGACTAGGGGCCTGCGTGTGCACCAACCTTGGTATCTCAGAGTTGACGTATTGCAGAGGGCCTACATTAACTTTTCATTCGCTGATTCACCTTCGGGTTTCTTTCTCTCCCAGGATAGTCGTTCCGCTGTAAGTATTGAGTGCCCACGCTGGGGCTGGCCCTAATTCAAGTACGGTGATGGAAAGCTAGTAGTGATTTTGTTAACATGCGTTTGGTATGTTAGTTGATTGAGCAGAGGGAAATTTCAATCGCGGACGATTGGTCTTCCTCATTCCACTACTCCTTGCCATATCCTAGTACTGCCGAGCGCCAGGCTAGGTAGCGACAAGTATCAATTGTTAAGTCATTGGTCTGACTCGGCTATGGCTTGAATCGTATGACCTACAAGAACGGGAAGCAGATGCTCAACTCATTCGGCCATCACATTTTGACATAACTTTATATATATTACTAGGACATAAAAGCCAAACAAACAAAAAAAGCAACCAGACGGGATGGCTGAATGAGTTGAGCGTCCGCCTCCCGTTTTGGTAGATCGTGAGGTTGAAACCCACTGGTTCAAACCCTGGTCGAGTCAAACCAATGACTTAAAAGAAAATTATACTTGTTGCTTCCTAACCAGGCACTCGGTATTATTAGGATAGGGCAATGACTGGGTGGTACAGTATGAGGATAATGTGACTGAGTGGGATATCAGGTCATGGTGCTGGTGGCCTGGTCTCCCAGTAGGGCAGCACTATAAAGTATAAAGTCACCATGAGTGTGAACTGTCACAAGTCGGTACCCACCCTGATATGACATTAGATGTTGCCAGGACTTAAAACTCCAACAACCAACCAACCAACCAACCAATAAAAAAGCAAGGAGTGAAATTCCGGGATGAAAGTGAAAGGCTATTATATTAATTGGCGGCATGAACGATAATAGTCATAACAAGGGCAGTGGAACACTCTGCCATGATAGTCTGTACTGGCAGAATAGTGGAACGGAGCTAGGATAGTGTTGGGCGAGTACTGGATGAAACATGACTTTTAAGTTCTAGGATTATTGTCGTCAATTCCCTAACAATTAACAGTGGTAAGCATATGGGAGAATTTCTACATTTTCACAGAATTATTATTTTTTCTTTATGATTTGTACCGCCTACTAAGTCTAAACAGTCTGGTTTTCAACAGTAGACAGTTGGTCGATAGAAAGCCTGAGCAGACACGTTAACTGACCCAATGGATTTTTAACCGCCTAAGACATGGTATGAGAGCAACTGGACTTTGATGACACTGTAAGTTATGCACAGCGGTGGAAATCCAAATTGGCAGAGGTGATGGCATGGGGAATCGAACCACCGACCTTCAGATTAGGAGTCCAACCTAGAACAGAGAACACCACAAATTCTCCAGTTGCATCTAGTAATCTGACTGACTTCACAGTTTTCTCACAGTGCCTAGCTAATGAGAACCTCCCATGTTTTCATGAAAATTTGATGATATTGGACATGGTAGGACAATAATGATTAGGATAAGGATACTAATATTGAAGCAACATTCTGTTTTCAGTGTTTTCGATTATTTACAAATTCTTTACTATATATATATCCACTTTTTTTTTTGCTAGATACCACTTTAATTGAATTTAATTTAATTAAAGCTAAATACGGATATAATGTGCAAAAGTAGATTGTGTTGCTTTAGGATGGTAGACATTGACTATTTGCCTATCACAATAATTCCCCCACACGGGTTTTTTTGCAAAGCAAATTTGGTCCATATTTTGCGTCATTTATGACGTATAGTTGTACAAAATGTATATAAATGGATAACTATCTGTCGAAGGCATCATAATTGGTGTCATGGGGGTGATGAAAATGGGAAATATTGCCCATAGAGTGGGACTCGGACCCACATCTCTTTGCATTCCGGGCCAGTGTGCTAACCATTACACCACATAGACTCCCTGATATCAACACACTACCCACGCCTACCTGTCTATGTGGTTACTTGCCTGAGAGGTCAGTGCAGACTACTACACTCGTCCCCCTGGAATTGTAAGTCTTGTAATGCTTAGAATTACATACATACAGGCAATACACTTACACATACATACACAGGGTAAGTTCAACAACCATACAGCGCATATCTTGTACAGGATCCTGGTCACAGCACCAGTGTCATGGGGGTGATGAAAATTGGAAATAATGTGCCTAGAGCGGGACTCGAACCCACATCTGTTTGCATTCTGGGCCAGTGTGCTAACCATTACACCACCTAGGTTCCCTGATATCAACACACTACCCACGCCTACCTGTCTATGTGGTTACTTGCCTGAGAGCTCAGTGCAGAGTACTACACTCGTAATGACCTAATAACTTCTTCACCCATTTTCATGAGATACATGTCCATATTTATCTCAGTGTTTGACAGAATACAAGCTAAACACTTCTCACCCTGAATATGGCCTTTGTTGCCGACATGGCGTAAAACAACAATCACCAATCAATCAATCAATCAATCTCAATAAGCCCAATTATGTGACCAGATGGGATGGCTGAATGAGCAGAGCGTCCATCTCCTGTTTTGGGAGATCGGGAGATCCGAACGCATGAGTTTGTGGGTTCGAATCCTGGTCGAGTCAAAACAATGACTTAAAAATTTATACTTGTCGCTTCCTAGCCTGGCGCTCGGCATTATTAGGATAGGGCAAGGACTGGTTGGTTCAGTGTCAGGATAATGTGACTGAGTGGGAGATCAGGTCATGGTGCTGGTGGCCTGGTTTCCCAGTGGGGCAGCACTATAAAGTCGCCATGAGTGCGCACTGTCACAAGTCGGAACCCATTCTGATATGACCTTAGATGTTGCTAAGACGTAAAACAACAACACACAAACAACAAAAACCCAATTATGTTAATTATATATACAATAACGCAGAACGATATTCTCAATATAAAACATTTTATATTTCTATTATAATATGACAAACATTCAATAATTATACGATCTTTTTCTCTGATGTTATATAGGTGTCTAGATTGCATGACATTGATTAAGGCTTGTTTCAATTTAAACTCATATTATAGACGTGTAATGCGCTGCTTTAACCAAGCGAACTAGATAACGCGGCGCCGACTGATAGTTGGAAATTTAGTAAATTGGGTCCAGAGATCAAAGCTGCATAGTCCGATGAAGCGTAACATTTTTCAAAACTAAAACATTGATCTGAATTTGATTCTGCATATCTAACTTAGATACCGATGCACTTATTAAAGCTGCATAGTCCGATGAAAACATAAAATTTTCAAAACCAAAACTATTATCGCGATTTGATTCTACATTTCTAACTTAGACACTGGCATACTTATTAAGCATTTGTCGCCACATAGAAGGGGATACTGAGTTAATTTAATAGAACCTGTTACTGCTTAAGCCTATGGTGTCAAGAGTTTTGGCATGCCTGCCAAAATTAATTGTGTATGGTTGCACTTCAAATCTCTCAAAAGTTAGCCATTTAAAATGAAAGTTACTTCAAACTAGAGTAAGATAGATTATCGCGACAAACCTAATATATTTATCTCAGAAAATGACATAAACTCAAAACCATCGGACTATGTAACTTTAACCAAATGAACTACATAACAAGGCGGCGACTGATAGTTGGAAATTTAGAGTTATGCTCTTCCATTGTGCGCTGCTGACCGGTTGTCTATGAACATCGGCATTAATTAAACTAAGTCGGTCTGCGTCGGTTTAGTGAAAGGACTGCATTATCCTAAGCTAGTGATATTGCCAAATTTATTGCCATCTCTTTGGTTAAATGACTGAATTTCACCAAGTTGATAGTAGCTGTCGTAAAAGCAGGATTGTGGCATTTTATATGCTGTCATTTCGTTGGTTGAAGCACTGCATCACACATCAAGTTGGGAGTATTACAAAATCTGTCATTGTCTCCTTGGTTAAAGCACTGCATTACACCAAGTTGGGAGTATTACAGAATCTGTCGACACCACCTTGGTTAAAGCACTGCATAAGCCCAGGTTTGTGACATTTCCTGAATTGTCATTGTCTCCTTGGTTAAAGCAATGCATTACGCACGAAGTTGGTGGTACTGCAGAATGTGTCGATAACTCCTTGGTTAAAGCAGTGCATTAGACAGCAGGTTGGTAGTACTGCAGACTCTGTTGTTAGCTCCTTGCAGAATTTGGCATCACCTGTTTGGTTAAAGCAGTGCATTATACACCAAATTGGGAGCATAACAGATTCTGTTTGATATCACCTTGGTTAAAGCACTGCATAAGACCAGGATTATGGCATTTCATGAATTGTCATTGTCTCCTTGGTTAAAGCATTGCATTACACACCAAGTTGGTACTATTGCAGAATTTGCCATCACCTGTTTGGTTAAAGCACTGCATTGCACACCAAGTTGGGAGTTTTACAGATTCTGTCATCACCTACATGGTTAAAGCACTGCATTACACACCAAGTTGGCAGTTTTACAGATTCTGTCATCACCTACTTGGTTAAAGCACTGCATTACACACCAAGTTGGCAGTTTTACAGATTCTGTCATCACCTACTTGGTTAAAGCACTGCATTACACACCAAGTTGGGAGTTTTACAGATTGTGTCATCACTTATTTGGTTAAAGCATTGCATTACACACCAAGTTGGCAGTTTTACAGATTCTGTTGTGACCTACTTGGTTAAAGTATTGCATTACACACCATGTTGGTAAAATGGCCTAATGTGTAGCATCGAACAAATGCTTTAGTGTTTAAGAAAGGTTGCACCACAAATGCATAAAATAACACACTATCCATGTGATAGTGTGTTATTCAGTTTAGCACACAATAGATTCTAAGTGCAGGTCATGATATAGCCAGCCGGGTTCAATCAATACTGGTAACCATATTCCTAAATACATGTATACGAAAACCTCTCGAAATCGACCGACCATGGGACCGACTTTACGTGGTCCATTTCGGGAGGTGTTCGGTTTAGGGAGCTTTTTTTATAGCGTTACAATGGTATTGTTTGGGCGATCATTTGCAACTCATATAAAGCGATCAGTATATGGGAGTGGTCAATCTGTGGAGGTGGTTGGTTAGAGAGGTTTTACTGTATGCTATTTTATTCCATTGGATTCCAAGATTTCCGTCATTTAAAAAAATATGATTTTGAAAGCGCAGAAGGGAGGAGTCGAGTTTGATACAAATTGGTCTTACGTGCTTAGCTTCCAGGGGAGTAGTGCTAGTATTGGCGGCAGTCTTGTGGGAGGTTCTGGTGGGCGGCCATAGTGAGCGCTGGTATGGCGGCTGCCCATTGCTGGAGCCGCATAGGCACAGGAAGTGCCAGTCCTGTCAGCGGATGCTGGTTCCTGTCTTGAGACGCATGTCTCCTCAACCCCTCTGGAGAATCACCCACAATTCTTATGTATAATGAACCAATTAGGCTGTGTAGATTAATTGTTTAATTGATTCAGATTCATAGAAATGTTTCCAGGTATTGTGTGGCTGGTGATTTTTAATGTAAGTTTTGCCCTCTGGGGTACACGGAATGATTCTCAAATGGATGGAAAAAATATATTTGAAAATGAATTTTGTTTGCATTATTTCATCAAATATAAAACATTTTATATCCTTGCACGCTTTTAAAAATTATTTGGTGAAATAATGCTGAAATTGCATTTAGGAGTACACTTGTTTGGCAATCAAATTATCCCCTCTGTCATGGGTTCGATCCCAGGCTGAGTCAATTTAGAGACTTACCAAATCTATACTTGTCACTACCTTGCCTGGCAGTTGACATTACTAGGATGAGGCAAGGGCTGGCTGGCCCATGGTCAGGATAACGTGACTTGAGTGGGATACCGTGTCATTGTTGCGGTATCCCAGTGTGGCAGCACAATAAAGTTGCTATGAGTACAGATTGTCACAAATCAGCACTGCTCATGATATGTTATTTTCTTTGACCACAATTTTTATAATTGTGAGCTTTTTAACATCATGTGTGTCCTTAGACACATATTTGATTGTGTGCTTTTAAAGTTTGTGTAAAAGTGATGATTAGACAAAAGTAGAATGGACCGAATACAACTTAAACACTTCTCACCGTGAATATGGCCTTTGCTGCTGACATGGCGTAAAACCATCAATTAATCACGCCGCCCGTGTAATGTCATTCGTGACAAGCCGTATTGTGACCCAAATCATGCGCTTACGCCAAGTGTGATTCCTTCTTCGTTCCACAGGGCACCATCCGCTATGGCATCATTGGGGACTTCCCTGCGCCATACTTCTTCAACATCACTGAGAGGCGTGGGTTGATCAGCATCGCAAATGACCTGCGCTCCGACAAGGGCTTCAACTACAAGGTCCGCGTCTACGCTTACGACGACACTTACCCAGAGGGAACGTCGACAGCCACTGTCGACGTAGTCGTGCAGAGGAATCTGAACCGGCCGAAATGGAGGCACGAGACGCCGATCCGCCTCACTATCAAAGAGACGCTACCACTGGGTACGGTTGTTACCGACAAGCCGAACGCGACAGATGCCGATGGGGTAAGTTTGAAATTTGCATTATCTATCAGTGTTGCACGCCTTGATATCCGGGTGTTTTTTGATCAGATAAATGGTACTAGTGCCGTATGAAGTATTATTCTGCGGTAACATATTAAAGTAATTTAGCTTGTAGCATGTGGCTGATTGGAAATATCACCGTCAATCTAATTAGAAATGTCATTTAACCTATGGTAGCAGTGTGAAGCAGCAAATCTACCTTGTGACATACACCTAATTGGAACTGTTGCTTTGTCTCCGTTAACAGTGTGAAGCAGCAATCCAACTTGTAACATACACCTAATTCAAAAGTTTAGCAGTATTCTAAATTCTAACATCCGTCTAGTTTGAAATGTCGCTAACATTAGGTTAGCCATTTAAGGCAGTATTCTAAATTCTAACATCCGTCTAATTGGAAATGTTGCTTACATTAGGTTAGTGATCTAAAGCACTATTCTAAATCCTAACATCTGTCTAATTGAAAATGTCTCTTACATTAGGTTAGCCGTTTAAGGCAGTATTCTAAATTCTAACATCCGTCTAATTGGAAATGTCGCTTACATTAGGTTAGCGATCTAAAGCACTATTCAAAATCCTAACATCTGTCACATTGGAAATGTCGCTTACATTAGGTTAGCCGTCTGAAGAAGTATTCTAAATTCTTACATACATCTATTTTGAAATGTTGCTTACATTATGTTAGGCATCTGACACAGTATTCTAAATTCTAACATCCGTCTAATTGAAAATGTAGCTTACATTAGGTGAGCAGTGTAAAGCAGTAATTTAACTTCTAACATTAGGTTAACAATATGAAGCGGTTCATCATCATCATCATCATCATCATGCTGTCGGTCGCGATGCGACAAAGACTGCTTTCATTACTTGACTGCCACTCTCCATTTAGCTCTCTGCTGTGAGAGTGATGTCCATGAGTCGGTCTTAATGTCTCTCAGCTTCAGGTTTCTCTTGATGGTATCCTTGAACCGGAGACGAGGGCGCCCTCTCTTTCTGTAACCAGAAGACAGTTGAGAGTAGAGGATCTGCTTTGGTAGCCTGTCTGATGACATCCTCAGGAGGTGTCCAGTCCACCGGAGATTCTTTTTGATCAGAAGATCTTCCATAGAGGGCAGCCCTGTCCGTTCGAGTATTTCCTTATTTGTCACTTTGTCCTTCCAGGTTAGCCTCATGATTGAACGCAGATGTCGCATCATGAAGGCATGCAATCAGTTATATACCATTTAACATCCGTCTAAATAGAAATATCGCTTTCGCTAGACCAGCCATCAGGGCTGTATTAACCCATGGCTGGCCCCTAGGCTTTTATATACTTCAGGCCCCCTTTACGATACTTCAATGTTTCACCCTACTACAGCTGACAGCCTAAGCCTGGTACAGAGGAACTAGGCCGCAGTACATAGCCCAATATCCATTTCACGACTCTCCTGTCCAGGGGCAGTTCCTATGAAGGACCTTGTGGGCTCGTGTTTCCTGTGGAGCCCCTAGGGTTCAGCCTAGTCAGCCTTATGGATAATTGAACAACTGAAACCCGACATATTAAATATATTTACTTTTCTTAGATTTTTTGTTTTTGTTACATATCAAAGTCTTGTATATTATATGTAATGCCAGAGTAAGGGACATAGTAAGGCTTATGCATGTTTACATTACATTGTTTTATTTGCTGGGTGGGTGGGACGGCAAAATCATCTAGCAGTTAAGTGTTTTTGTTGTGGTGCTCGGATTGAAGTGAGACACAGTGCGATTGTGCATGATTATATAGGGTTGACAAGGTACATTGCTGGGTGGCATATGACATAATCAGTTACATAGGAAGTTAGAGATGGTGCCATAGTTGCATCCATATTTACTTGGACGTCATTACAAATCCGCTAGGCAGCGAGAGCGCTAGTTAATATATGTGGCTGTCTCAAAAGGTGATAATGTTTCTTTTTTTTGTCCATTGTAATGATTGACACAAAACAGCACACACACGGTTACACTGAAAACACAAGGACATTTGCTTCAAATCAGTTTATCCTGAGCAAATGCATAAGCAGATAGTATGTTGATCGTTACAATGGACAAAGTTTTGTCCCATATTGCTTAGCACCTTTTGAGACAGTCTCATATGTGAATATAGGTGGCAACAGAATCACAGCCCCATCGTTACTTGAATGTAGGGCGTTAGGCATAACCGCTAACTGCTAGATGGTGTATGAGTTAGATTTCTAAAGTAGTAGAGAATGATTCAGGTAGGTGGCGCCAGAGAAATGCATCCTTAGTTACAGAGGGTAGTCGAGTTTGCTTGTTCAATTACCCACATTGGAACCAACATCGACAATGCAGCCCTGCTTCCTGTGGGCAAGCAGTACCTGACCTCAGCGGTGACATCTGTCTTGTCGCTGTTGTTGCAGGACAAGATCTTGTACCGAGCAACTGGCCAGGAGGGAGCGCTTCGCTTCTTCCACGTGGACCCAGACACCGGTCGCGTCAGCATCAAACATCTTCTTTATCCGGGCACCAAGACAGCCTTCGAGGTAAGACAAGCCTTTTAACAACAACGACAGATATCTAATCAAACTTTCTTTTATCTGAATTTGTGCCCTCTTTTTTGCAGCACTAAAATGCCCTTATTTTGCCCATTTGTTATACTGGTCATTTATATGATTTAAATTAAATTCTAAACAGTTTACTCGCCATATAGACTTTGTCAGTGAGGAAGGAGGCAATGGAATTCTGGTTGTAGGCATTGGCTGTGGATACTTAGATAGGGTAAATTAGTAAATCTAAGAATGTAGGTTACTGGGTCAGTAGGCTTAGCCATCTGGGTAAGTTAGTTGATAGTAAACAAGTTAAACATACCCTTATAATTATATAATCTATATATTGGTAAATATATATTTAATTAATATCTATATACGCAGACTTTTTAATAATATATTATGCATGTTGATAGTTGTAATTAACCAATATAGTTTAATATGAGTTTCTACAAATACACTGTTATCTATTTTTCTAAAAGCAGTCAGTGTCCTTATCCAAATAAGTTAACTGTCAATTATCCAAATAAGTCAATTGTCAGTTGCCTCCCTCTAACCCACCACTCCCACTCCCACCCCCACCCCCATTCTCAAGGTCTCAGTATCCGATTTGTATACTCATGGTTATACTCGGTGCTGCTTCCCATTTTTGCATGAAGTACAGTGACTGGTGCTGAACATTATACTGCAGGAGCCACTCCCTTAATTCTACAGGATCGGTGCTGTAACTGATCAAACTTAGATTATTTAGACTGTCAATTCCAATGGTAAGATGGCCAGAAGACCAGTGCTCCGGCACTGACAAATGTCATATTCAGATGAATAAATACTTTACCAAAACAAAAAAATGGTAATGTGAACTTCCCCACGAGGTAAGCAGTGTATTCATTCACATGATGTCTACACGACGTCTTTCCCTGTTGTAATACTCATTATACTAAGGCCACCTCACACTACGTGATAATTTGACTTGAAGATTGTTGGCTGGTCTATTCTGGTCTCCAGCTGTAGCATACAAAACACAAGGAGTACACAAATTGAAGTGGGGGAACTGAGGATAATCAAAGGGGGATAATTGATCGCTTTGCTTTCGAATCTATATTGTTAGATCCCAGAACAAAAGTACAAAACATACAATCAGTTGCTTTGCGGTTAGTCAAAATTTGTAAGCATCTTCGATAGGTTTGTTTTTTTGTATGATGTCCATTAAAGCTGTTGAGTTTTATAGTCCGATCAAAATTTCAAAATTTCAAAACCAAAGCAATTATCTAGATTTTGTTTCTACATATCTAACTTAGATACTGATGCACTTATTAAGCATTTTTTCTACATATAAGGGAATACTGAGGCAATTTAATAGAACCTGTTAATGCTAAAGTGCCTGTCACACTATGGCGGATTGAGCAACGGACAGAACCGGACAAAGAATATTCTAGTCTGGTGTTATTCGGACTTAAAATGTATCGATTATGTAACGGATGGGTAATGGACGTGTAATGGATATGTAACGGACGGGGAACGGACGGTAAAGGATAATAACCACAAAGGTCAGTCCGGAGCAATCCATTACAAGTTTTGTGCATGCTCAAAACTTGTGATGGATCAGGCCGGATATCAATGGATATGCAACCGATATGCAATGGACACAAACCGGACTTTGCCGGATGTCGACGGCTTTGGTCGGTTTCTTTCCGTTATCCCAATCCGGTGATGTGTGACAGAGCCTTAAAGGATTTGGGCATGCTTCCCAAAACTAATTTTACCTTGTTTGCATTTCAAATATATTAAAACTTAGCGGTTTAAGATAAACACTACTTGAAGCTAAAGTAAGGGATATTATAACAATGTTTGATATATTTATCTCATAAAAATGACAGAAACTCAAAGCCATTGGATCATGCAACTTTAATTAAGCATGGGAAATTTAAATCATGGACCATTGGTCTTCCTCATTGCATTGCTGCTTGCCCTACTTTAAACCGGACATGGTGGGCCGCATTGGTAAGAGTGCTGTCTTCCTGCTTGGCAAACTCGGGAGTTCGAATCCCGGCTGAGTCAACCCAATGACTTACCAAATTTATACTTGTCGCCACTTAGCCTGATGCTCGGCATTAACAGGAAAGGGAAAGGACTGGTTAGCTCTGTATCAGGATAATGTGAGTGCGAAATCAGATCACGCTGTAAGTTATAGACAGCGGTGGGACATCCAAATTGGCAGAGGTGATGGCATGCAGAATCAAACCACCAATATTCAGATTAGGAGTTTGACCTAGAAAAAAGTCAGACACTAACCACTCCGCCACAAAGAACAAGCACCACATAATTACAACCACAGACTAAGTCATAATGTCGTGTAGTGTGAGGCAGTCTTTGCGGGTTGCATTTCCTCCAGACAAACAACAGACAGACATCGCAGTCCTTTTAATCGTTTCTCTTCCTTACAGGTTCTTTCCGAGTACACTGTGAGTACGCTAAATGGCATTGGTGTCACCCCCTGGTGGGATCCTTCAGAATTAACATGTCCATTATATGCTCATCATTATCACTGCCACCATAATTGATATAAGCATAAAGCCATATACTCCCCCCATGTGCCTCCAACTCTCCCCTCTCTCCCAAACTCACCATAGACATATATATATATAATACTTTCACTCAGAGGTAGTAAGTATTCAGGGATGAAAGATCTTTGCAGATTTCCGCGATTTTTTTAATATTTACCGATTGACATCAACAAAAATTCCAAGAAACCTGGATGTAAATGACAACTGTTGGGTAGTTTGAATCCCATTCGTGTATGACGTTAGATTTTGCCAGAACATAAAATCCAAACAATAACGAGTTAGGTGTGGGTGATAAAATAGGCACAACAAGGACAGTTGAAACCTGACTTCCGGCATTTTTTGCTGATTCCCTAACAGTGCCTTAGTCTATGGGAGAAAATCTGCGTTTTCGCAGAAATTCGCTGTCGGTGTAATAATCTCGGGTTGATTACCGTTTTTTTTTTGCTGGTGACCACTTTAATCTCTGAGTATTGCGTGTCAATTCTAGGTTGGCTCAGTCAGGTAGTTGACGGGTATTGCATCACCTGCTGGTCGCAACCAGACAAGATGGCCAAATTAGTTGAGCATCCGTCTCCTGTTTTGGGAGATCGGGGGATCTGAACCCATGGGTTTGTGGGTTCGAACCCTGGTCGAGTCAGACCAATGACTTAAAAATGTATACTTGTCGTTCCTAGCCAGGCGCTCGGCATTGTTAGGATGAGGCAAGGACTGCTTAGCTCAGTATCGGGATAATGTGACTGAGTGGGATATCGGGTCATGGTGCTGGTGGCCTGGTCTCCCAGTGGGGCAGCACTATAAAGTCACCATGAGTGCGGACTGTCACAAGTCGGTACCCATCCTGATATGACCTTAGATATCGCTAGGACGTAAAACAACAACAAACAAACCTGCTGGTCGCTGGCCAACTAGACAAACAATTGACAGCAATTCTATGAGTCAGTGAAGTAAGTTTGGATGTCTATGGTGCCCAGTTCTACAACCACCATCACCACCACCCACACACACCCACTACTACCTCCACCGTACACCCATCAGCTCTTATCTCTCTTATCTATTAGCATCATCATCCATACCATCCATCAGCACCACCTCCATATTGTATGTGTACATCACTTACATGACATCAGAATTGTGTTGATATTGTTTTCCATAAAGCGTCATCAGTCATGTCATGGTAGTCACTAGGACAATTCTTCTGTCGCATTCTTCTCATTATCAGTGTCCTGTCTGCGCTCTCCTGTCCTGTCTCCTGTCTCCGTGTCGTCGTGTATATGGTGTTGTCGGTAGGGGGCGCATGAAGGTATAGATAGAGACTGTGGAAGAATGCCAGATGACGTCACTAGATAGCTATAGTGTGTTCCATGTAGCTAATTTAAATTAATATATACTTCGCGTTATTGTCCAATATGGCATATAAGACCAAAGCCAATTTTTAAAAATTCACTGTTGAGATATTGATATTGATATTGATATTGATACACATTCCAGAGAGTTTGGCTTTTTAGTTTAAATATGATATTGATATTGATACACATTCCAGAGAGTTTGGCTTTTTAGTTTAAATATGATATTGATATTGATACACATTCCAGAGAGTTTGGCTTTTTAGTTTAAATATGATATTGATATTGATACACATTCCAGAGAGTTTGGCTTTTTAGTTTAAATATGATATTGATATTGATACACATTCCAGAGAGTTTGGCTTTTTAGTTTAAATATGATATTGATATTGATACACATTCCAGAGAGTTTGGCTTTTTAGTTTAAATACCATATCGCAGTTGCATAGTTTGATAAAAGCATCACATTTTCAAACGCAAAGCACTTACGTAAATTTGAACCTACATATCCAACTTAGATCCTGCTGCACGTATTTATTAAGGATATAGTATGGTATACTAAGTCAATTTTAGTTATTATTAGTTATTATTAGTTATTATTTGTTATTGTTAGTTATTATTAGTTATTATTAGTTGTTATTAGTTATTATTAGTTAGTGTTACTTATTATTAGTTATTGTTAGTTATTACGCAACAAGGCCAGAAAGGGCGAGCTGAGGACATGTTGAGGGTCGCGGGTTCGAACCCAGAGACAGACATACAATAATAAAAGAATCAGTAAAAGTGATAATCATTTACTGGCATACAATATATAATCCATGATAATATTTGTATTTAGCTTATAATACATTACATAGGGCCCCACAGTGTATATAAGTGTGTGTTATATGTGCACATTGTGTGTGTTAAATGAGCAAGTGTCAACTACTGAACTAGAGTAGAGATGGTGCTCCCATGCCCAAATAGTGTGTACCTATCTATGGTTGTATGTGTGTATGTATGCATGTGTGTGTCTTTATATGTGTTAAATGACCTTTATGTACTTACAATGTCCAGTGCCCTTCCCTTGTGTGTACTGTAGTAATGACCCAATGTGTGACTAAACCGTTGCTTATATAAGTCCCATAATTAAGTGTGTGAATACAGAACCATATATATATATATGCTGCATAAGAATTATATGAGTATAATAACTGGGAATATTATACTATCCTAACACCCACACACCAGTGATCGGGTGGTTGAACCACGCCTACCCATCTACTGCGCAGGCTTCAGCTCCAACGGTGGCGCCACCACTCGCCTGCTCACTGTCCTACTCACTTACCGCCGAGAAATTTACTATTATATATATATATATATACATATATATATAGCTATATATATATATTGACATATATATATATATTTATTTACATACAGTTATATATATGTATATATATGCAGCGTTCAAAATAAGAGCTTGTCCGCTTGTCCGGAACAAGTGAAAATTAAGACAGACAAGTGAAAATCACACCAGACTTTTCCAGAAGACAAGTGAAAAATGTTGCTTATTTCTATCACTGTCTTGGTTTAATTTGTAAATTGCATCCGGTTTAGTGTGAATACAGAGGTGGTGTACGGGGATACTGACAGGCATATATATGCATACTGAGTAGACATATCTGATTACTCAATACGCCAGGTGAAATTTAGTCTTGTTTTCCTTTGAATCATTAAAAAAAAACATAGTAACACATGGTGATAACCAACAACAGTGTGTGTTTATTTACGATAGCAATGTGATATTAATCTTACAACTGAAGATCAAATTAAATAGGACGGTGCAAGTCACACTAAGAGTCTCCATTCAATTAAGTATATGTAATATGATACCATATATTGAATGCATTTTCAATGCAATTAAATTTGAAAGTATTTTCGGTAAAATAATTTGTATTAAAGTATATTAAATATATTGAATTATATTAAAATTATAATTCATCGTACTAATTTATTTTAAAGGTATAGTCAATATAATAATTTGTATTAAAATATATTCAATGTAATATCTTATTAAAACTATTCTCAATATAATAAGTTAATTTGAAATTAGATCCAATGAAATAATTTGTATGTAACATACATTCACTATAATAATAATAATAATAATAATAATAATATATTAATGATGTCCCAATTAAACAGATTTGTCTATTTATGAGTTACCATCCCTTCTGATGGATATGATCATATATATAACTGGGTGTAAGGGTAGCATCAACCATATACCTCTTTTTGCAATATGCTTCTGTTGTCGCCACCATAGCGTGACTGTCTAAAAGCGGTATGAAATTGACAATACTTTCTCATGCGCTAATCTAGATAAAAGATTCACCCCGTACCTACAGTAGAAGTGAATAACAACCCAGTAGAAAAGTGGCGAATAGCTGGGTAAATGAAAGGAGCACATACATTCTTAATTTAACAAGCAAAATATATTCTTCACATACATCTTCATATTTACCCGCTATGTTTGATTTGACAACTATAATAAAATATGTAGTTTAAAACACTTTAAAAGTCGAATCGGGGGAATTTTTGAGTCGCCATCTTGTCTTTTTGCATTCTCTCTCATTTCATCAACTCTGTGCTGATATAGATAAACACTGGATGAGGGAACGAGGAGCTCACCTTCTCTGATTGGTTGTTCGATACCCGACAGTTTTCTCCACTTTTTCTAATGTGTTGTTCTTCACCCCTACTCTGGGTAGGGGTGTGTCTTTTATCTAGCGCTAATCTAGGCAGGTTGTCTGCTAACTGTCTCAGCCTCCATTCCCTGCACTAGTCCAGTGCAGCTTACTGCCGATACATGCTGAAAATGTGAACTGTGTCTCTTTTCTGCGTCAAATAGAACCAACTATGAACACCCTGACACTAGAGATAACTCGAGTGAAAGTTGACGAAAGGGCAATAACTGCTTGCATTGTTGTGTTTCCTTAATGCAGGTAGCTGTTGTGTGTCCATGTTAATGTTCCTAGCTAAGATAATTGGATTATTTATATTTATATAAATATATATATGTAATATGTATAATATATAGCACATATTTATTTTACATGTAAATATATAATATATATCAAAGTTATTTATTATATATGTAAATATATCGATAAATAATATATAATATGTACGATATATAATATGTATAACATATGTATAACACATAATATGTATAACACATACAATGTGTATAACATATAATATGCATAACATGCATAATATGGATAACATATATAATATGTATTATGTGAAATATAAAATGGAGTTTTATATAAATATTATATTAATAGAACTGGAGGAGTAGATTAGTTGTATGAAGACCTCTGGAAAGTTCTAAAATAAGTAGTATTGTAATACAAATAAATGTACACATCTTTATCGAAGTAGTATATAAATCAGTAACTTGATATATGCTTCTAATAACACATCCATGATAATAAACATTTAAAAATAGGTACACCAAGTCTACTATTACATGCAGTGTATCATATGTAAATGATAATCCAGTCAGTATGTATATATGTATTTAGTAATATATATAATACATATCTATACATATATACTCTGTATCTATATAGCAGAGTGGTTGGAGTGTAAATATATATATATATATATATATATTATATATATATAAATATAATATATATGTGTGTGTGTATACTCCAACCACTCTGCTATATATAAAGACCAGGTAAAGAGGGTCCTTCATATGATTAAGAGGCATGCACACTCACTCCCCTGTCTCCACCCCACACACACTCCACTCTCCACCACACGCACACTCTCCACCCTGACACTCTCCACCCTATGCTCTCCCTCTATTCTCCCGTGCACACACTGCACACTTATCGCCGTTCTGTGAGGTGCTCAGATAATCCCAAACTGAGCTGTTCAGGTAATCACAAACTGAGCTGCTCAGATAATCCCACAAGGAGCTGTTCAGATAATCCCACACTGAGCTGCTCAGACAATCCCAAACTGAGCTGCTCAGATAATCCCACACTGAGCTGCTCAGATAATCCCAAACTGAGCTGCTCAGATAACCCCAAATTGAGCTGCTCAGATAATCCCACACTGAGCTGCTCAGATAATCCCACACTGAGCTGCTCAGATAATCCCACACTGAGCTGCTCAGACAATCCCAAACTGAGCTGCTCAGACAATCCCAAACTGAGCTTCCCAGATAGTCCCACAAGGAGCTGCTCAGATAATCCCACACTGAGATGCTCAGATAATCCCACACTGAGCTGCTCAGATAATCCTACAAGGAGCTGCTCAGATAATCCTACACTGAGCTGCCCACATAATCTCAAACTGAGCAACCGCGATAATCACACATTGAACTGCTCAGATAATCTCACACAGAGCTGCTCAGATAATCCCACACTGAGCGGCCGAGATAATCTCACCGTGAGCTGCTCAGATAATCCCACACTGATCTGCTCAGATAATCCCAAACTGATATGCTCAGATAATCCTAAACTGAGCTGCCCAGATAATCCTAAACTGAGCTGCCCAGATAATCCCACACTGAGCTGCCCAGATAATCCCAAACTGAACTGTTCATGCCATCAACTTCTGTCTCTTCTTTCTCACTTTCTCAGTTTTCTAAGGGCAAATACCTGACCCCTGTCCCCGAACACAACCCCTCCCCCACACACAGATATTGTTGACGCATTGAAACATTGGTTTGTTTTGGTTTCCATTTCTCTAACAGCTTGACATGGAAGCCAGTGACCAGGGAACGCCAGAACGGATTGCTCAGATGACTATTTACATCAAGGTAAGGCGGCCTCATCTTTTTTTAGGGGGGGGGGAATCTTTATTTTTTTAACATGTTAAATGATATATGTTGTTCCTCTTACATATAATAAATATAATGATTTTATATATATATATAAATGTTACTTTTCTCAGTATATTGTGTTGGATGATAGATTCGGGCGTTAAGCTCATTCATTTTCTCCCAGCTATTAGCACCAGTGGCGCCACCACTAGCGGTGTATACCCGCATTTGTGCAAGCCTGTGCCACTTCTCTGCCAAATTTCAAACTATTGTACGATAGGTAAGGCGTATCTTTCCAGAGAGTATTACATAAAGATTCCTCACACCAATTTATGGCTAACTTTTCGTATGAACCCTGTGACTCACAGGTGAAGAGGTTGACATGCACCATGAACTTTGACAACACATGTCTCCTTGAATATGTTCTTGTGAATGTTCTTGAATCGGGTGGCCACATTTTTATGTGAACCCTGTGAAGAGGTTGATGTGCATCCTGCAGTTTGATGATATGTATCGTATTGAAAATGTTTGTGAATCTGGTGGCAAATTTTTCATATGAACCCTGACTCAGAGGTGAAGAGGTCAACATGCACCATGCACTTCGATGACACATGTCTCCTTGAAAGTGTTTGTTAATCTGGTAAACAATCTTTTGTATGAACCCTGAGGTTGATGTGCATTGTACACTTTGATGACATCTATCTCCTTGAAAATGTTCTTGTGAATGTTCTTGAATCGAGTGGCCAATTTTTCATATGAACCCTGACTCACCGGTGAAGAGGTTGACATGCACCATGGACTTTGATGACACATGTCTCCTTGAAAGTGTTCATTAATCTGGTAAGCAACCTTTTGTATGAACCCTGACTCACAGGTGAAGAGGTCAACGCGAGCCCCACGTTTCGACGACACCCCCTACAATGTGCTGCGCATCTCCGAGTCGAAGCGTGCCGGGGAGAACATCTTCCGGGTGCGCGCGCATGACCCAGACCTCATGGAGCGCATCCGCTTCGAGATCCTTGGCGACTACCCGGCACCCAGCTTCTTCCGCATCGGTGAGCAGGATGGGCAGATCAAGGTGAAGCAGGACCTGAAGGCCGACAACCTCAAGTCGACGCTCTACACGGTAAGGACGGGGCCAGGGGTGGGGGTGTGGGAATGTTTTTAAAAGTCACCCAGCATAGCCCACTGAGACAAGAAACTAAACTCTGAATGTAATGTATGAATGACATCAGAGATCGGATTCCCTATCACGCTTTTTGGCCTATTTGCATTCAGGGTGTGTCTCGGTGACGTCTCGGAGATGCCTCCCTTTTCAGACTGGAGATGAAAAGCACCTCGAAAATGGCCGCCGTATTCAGTGGTTTCAGCCAATCACAGCGCAGCTTTTCCATTGCAAATGGCTGCCGCCTATGGGGGCGGCCATTTTCGAGACAACAAACTGCCTTTGCGGTTCAGACTAGTGTGATGTCACGGCCATCTCCGAGGCGCCTCCGAGACAGACCCTGAACACGGCCCTGACCTACAGGGATTCCCCCCAAAATGGGGAACCCCTTTTGCTTTGAACCGTTAAATAGCTGGTTGTTGTCAGTGTATGCACTCGTTTAAATTTCCATCATTACTATTTTTATTATTAAAAGGCCCTCTTTGGTCTGGCGTACACAGATCCATGTGGCTTCTTACGACACTGTGCAGTGCCATTAAATAGCTCACTGTACAAGTGTAGGCGCTCATTTAAATTTCCATCATCACTCTTATTATTATAAAACTGAACTCTTTGTTCTGGTGGACACAGACACACATCTCTGCTTACGACACTGTATACTTCTGTCCGCATGGCTGCATCTGACACTGTACAGTGCCATTAAATAACTATCTGCTGTCAGTGTAGGCGATCGTTTAATTTTCCATCATTGCTATTGTTACTATTTTGTTTTTTTGTTTGTTTTGTTTTGTTGTGTTTGTTTTGTGTGGGTTGTGTTGGGTGTTTGTTAAACTGTGCTCTTCATTATGGTGGACACAGATCTGTATGGCGGCTTACAACACTGGGCAAATAGTTGGCTGCTGTCAGTATAGGCGCTCGTTTAAATTTACATCCTTACTACTGTTATTATAAAACTGAACTCTTTGTTCTGGTGGACACAGACCCACATGTCTGCTTACAACACTATACAGTGTCATTGCATGGCGGGCTGCTGTCAGTGTAGGCGCTCGTTTAAATTTACATCCTTACTACTGTTATTATAAAACTGAACTCTTTGTTCTGGTGGACACAGACCCACATGTCTGCTTACAACACTATACAGTGTCATTGCATGGCGGGCTGCTGTCAGTGTAGGCGCTCGTTTAAATTTACATCCTTACTACTGTTATTATTAAACTGAACTCTTTGTTCTGGTGGACACACTCCTGCATGTCAGCTTACAACACTATACAGTGTCATTGCATGGCGGGCTGCTGTCAGTGTAGGCGCTCGTTTAAATTTACATCCTTACTATTGTTATTATTAAACTGCGCTCTTTGTTCTGGTGGACACAGACATGCATGTCTGCTTACAACACTATACAGTGTCATTGCATGGCGGCCTGCTGTCAGTGTAGGTGCTCGTTTAAATTTACATCCTTACTACTGTTATTATAAAACTGCGCTCTTTGTTCTGGTGGACACAGACCCACATGTCTGCCTACAACACTATACAGTGTCGTTTGATGGTGGGCTGCTGTCAGTGTAGGTGCTCGTTTAAATTTAATCCTTACTACTGTTATTATTAAACTGAACTCTTTGTTCTGGTGGACACAGACCTGCATGTCTGCTTACAACACTATACAGTGTCATTGCATGGCGGGCTGCTGTCAGTGTAGGCGCTCATTTAAATTTACATCCTTACTATTGTTATTATTAAACTACCCCCTTCGTTCTAACATATACAGATCCGCGTGGCTGCGTACGACACTGCATACCCAGACCAGGTGACAACAGCCACCATCCCAGTCCAGGTGACGCGTAATGCCAATGCTCCCATCTTCTCGCGTCCTGAGTACAAAGTCACACTGGCTGAGAACCACCGCCTCGGTTCCAGCGTCCTCCGCCTCACTGCAACTGACGACGACAAGGTGGGTCGCACCACTCCTCTGTTATTACTATTCATATTATTGTACAGTAAAACCTCTCTAACCAACCACCACCACAAATCGACCACTCCCCTATATCGATTGCTTTATTTGGGTCCCAAACGATCGCCCATACAATGCCATTGTAACACTACAAAGAACTCCCTAAACCGACCACCAGCCTTAAAGTCAGTCCCATGATCAGTCGATTTAGAGAGGTTTTACTGTAGTAGTCTGCACTGACCTCTCAGGCAAGGAACCACATAGACAGCTGGGCATGGATAGGGTGACATCAGGGAGTCTAGGTGGTGTAATA